>OZ022417.1:1315606-1595606 GCA_963989365.1 Rhimphoctona megacephalus | reverse complement strand
GTAACGCGGGTACATTTAAAAAAAAAGGTTTTTTGCGCGGGCTTCGTAGAGCCGGCGAGAAGATACTCACGCGCGTTTCGAGCAAAGACTGATGTGGGAAAAGTCTAAATTGCTCACGCAAATATGTTTTTGATGACCATTATAGGGCCGAAAGACAGCCAGGAGAAGAAGAAGACATTGATACCACAGCCGTATGATAAGAACGAGCTCGGTCTGTTCTCGCGTGAAGATCGGCTCGGGCGAGTAAAAACAGCTGACACCAAAGTTCGATGCACCCGTCATCGTGTATGAAATAAGGGAATTGCACGTGCATCGGCTAAGCGCTCGAGAGGAGCAACAGCGATGACGTACACCCTCTCACTCTAGTATAGGTCCTCTCGCTCTCTCGCGAGACACGGTGGCTCGCGAGAACACGAGGTATTCGCAGCGTCGTCAAAAGTGCACACGGCTGCAACCCCCTGTTAAGCGGTATGGTGGAGCGCATCACCGTAACCTTGGCCTAGTCTCGTTTTTTCTTCTATATATATATTAGGAAAAATTAAAAACTCACCGATGCAGCATGTGTCGCTCTCTGCATACTCTCACCCATCATGCCCTCTCGCTCACACGTGTGGCATGATAAACCCTCTCGCTCGCTCTCTCGTGAGACGCGAGGCCCTGAGTTCTCACAGTGCAACGTCATCAGAATTGCACGTGCAGTGGCCGAGAGCTCCAGAGCCGTGGCGAAGATAGCGTACAGCCTCTCGCTCATACCCACGCCGCAATGCATCTTCTCGCTCGCTCTCTTACTCTCTCGCTCGCTCTCACGGCATCACGCATTCTCTCGCTCGCTCGCTCACTAGCTGCAGAGAACCTATGCCTCAGAGCTGCAACAGCGATGCCGTATACCCTCTCGCTCGCTCTCATTCCTGTGGCGTAGCACACCTCTCTCTCGCTCTCCCGTGAGGTGCTTTGCCCTCGCGTTTGAGAGGCGTAGCAGCGATATTCGGACCTCTCGCTCGCTCTCATGGTATCACGCGTTCTCTCGCTCGCTCGCTCACTCGGTAGCTGCAGAGACCCTGTGCTTCAGAGCTGCAACAGCGATGGCATATACCCTCTCGCTCTCGTTCCTGCGGCATAGCACATCTTCCTCTCTCGCTCTCCCGTGGCTGGGGTGCAATACTTTATGCAGAACCATCAAAATTGCACGTGTCTACAGCCTCTTGATGCTTTTAAGCATTCCCCTCGCTATATATTTATTATATACTCGATCGTAAGTAAACCTAAAATGATAATGACAGGAGAGGGAGAGAGAAAGACAGAGCTCTCTATATGCAGAATCCCCTATCAGCAGTTGCTATAGATATACTGCTCCAGTGCTCTGTATCGCGTATAATACAGGGTATTGTAGACAGAGATTTTTGTAAATCCTTCTGTTTCACGTGGCTCGCGCTATTCCTAAGACACGGCCGTGTATGAAGGGCGTATCTCCGCGGAATAAAGACACGGTTCGGTCTTCGGCAGAAGATGCTACACCGAGGACAGAGAAATATGGTTACAGACGTAAACAAAACTGCCTCACTCGTGTATATGCTTTTTGAGCTATTGGGAGGGCCTTGCCGAGTACTATTAAGTTTCAGTAGCTGCAGCATTCCATTGCTGGTTTCAAAAAGAAGTCTCGCTAAAATTTAGGCATGCATCACACTTATAATTTTCGCTCGAGATATATCAGTAGCGATTCAATCGTCGTATAGAACGGTGTTTAGTGGTCGTTTATTATAATGTCTGATAACTCAGTGATTTTTTGTATCCTCAATCTTTTACGCCTTACCAAACCGCGTAGCGCGCATTTGAGACGACGGTGTAACGATCAGTGGTGTAATGATCTGTTACGTTTATCGGGTGATAGACTCGTCAACAGACTGAGATATGTTATTTGGTGGGCTCCTTTACGTGCTATTGCGGTGGCCTATAACAGAGGCATACTAAGTGGTCGGCGTGTGTTGGACGTCGTGTACGAGGAATTACAATGTTGCAGTGTTTTGGAATCTCCGTGTATACGGGAGCTCGTCAATGAAGTCAGGTGTAAGTAATTTTATTTCAATACATCGTTGCTACGAGCGTATTCTAACGGGCTTACAATACGGTGGTTATTTTATTATAGGCTATCACGAATTTTATAACGGAGGGAGCGACGAAGAAGAGGATCTCGTGGCGGCGGCGAGAGCCGTGGAAGATGCGGAACAGGACAGTAGTAGGGCTATACCAGTTCTAATCCACTTTTTACCCCCTCCCTCTCACCCTGGCTTGACTCACGCAGAGGGGGTGAGGTGTGTGGAAGAGATAGAGAGATGGTCGGAAGGATGGTGAGTGGGAGAGAGAGAGAGATAGTCAGAAGGATAGTGAGCGTAGGAGAGAGAGAGAGAGAAAATGCTACTTCTCGATAACGTTATCACAATCGCTACGTCGTCAAGACGTCGCCAAACATTCCCATCCGCTTTTCTCGATCCTTCAAATATCTAATCTCCAGCAAATAAACTTTTCCTCGCAGTTCTACGACCTGTCCGCCAATCGTTAGAACTGGACCATATCTTTACATAAAACGTCTTAGAGCATTGAACGTGTTTAAACCTGTCTAGAGTGCAGGTGTGCAAAGTCAACAAGGCGACGCGGGAGGTAACATGGACAAGAAATGGACCTGTGGAAAATGATAAAAACCTCTTATGTATCAAAAAGCCTTAAACCAATTAAATGTTCTAGTTTTCCACACTACAATATTTTAGCTACTGTATAACTTCATTGTGGGATCGTTTACCAGAGCATTTACAGTGTGATAGTGAGATACAATCATATCATGAGTGTGATGATCATTTTAATCCACCGTGGTAGCAAACGCATACTGATGCCGTTGGACCTATACATCGAGATTGTGAAAAGTGTTTTGAAATGGAAGAATTGGTGAATATACGCAATTCGATGTATGAAGAATCCGCAAGAAATCACATCAGAGGAGCTACGAATTATATCGCCAACAATATTTAAACAATACTTCAGTGAATTTACCGATTATTTGTGGGATCGTTTACCAGAATATTGTCAATCTGATAGTGAGATTATATCATATAGACGATGTTACGAACATTGGAACACACCATCGACGGGAGATCACATCGATGGTCCCGTACCCCAACGTTGTAACTGCAGAGAGTGTTGCAAGAGCGCTGAACATGTTTAAACTTGTCTTGGATGCAGGTATGCAAACAAAGCGACGCAGTCATCTCCCACGCTTACCTTCGAAAAAAGTAAAAATCTATGAATTTTTTCCCTCTTATTTACTCACACCTCTGGAAAAACGCGTATATAAGGGCAAACCATTTTAGGGAAGATCCAGATTTCGTTGAGACGACGTACAACTTACATTTCGAGTCAAATCGCCTTGAATTTCAACGCATCATGTCTCTTCCTGCTGATATTGCTACAGAGCAATTTCTACGTATGCAAGCGACTCTACTACGGACGTTGGAGCAATTTTTGGTGTGGGAATACCAATGTGACACGCTCATCGAATCATTGGAGGAACAAGTTCGATCTAAGCGGTCACGACTTGCCATCGGATATCACCACTCAGTCAGTTCGCAAATCTTACGTCTCGAATGTTTGAAGCAGACAACACGCCAACGCTTCATACATACAGGCGAAGGATTGAGTGATCATGAGTTGATATGGCGAGAAATTGACACGGCATTTCAAAATCGCTTGTCAACGGGTGCCGTAATCAATCATGATTACATCGATCCACGGAAGTTCCTGCTAGATTCGTATGAACTAGTCGCGAAACAAGTGGCTGGATATATCGAAAAATTTAACAGCATCAAAGTGAACACCGCGTTTAATGGAGAGTTCACCGTGGGAGATAAGCGTGCGAATAAAAGTATCAACACGGGAAATGTTGAACTTTTCGCAACATCGGACCTGAGTGAGTGGTATCGAAAGCGCGTCGTGGAGCCAACACTAAAATCGCTCGACGAGTTCCAGGATAGTGACAGCGGCTGGACATTAGCAGCAATATCGAATTTAACTGTGAATATAAACAAGTATAATGCAATGCGTGCGGGATGTCTCATTTCATTGACGAAACGCGTACAGTTAAAGAGAGCAGTGGTAAATGTGAAATCGAAGGATAATGCGTGCTTTGGATGGGCGATGGCTGCTGCTCTCCATCCAGCAGCAAAACGCAGTGAACGCACATCTTCCTATCCGCATTATTCGACGATATTCAATCTCCAAGGTATCAACTTTCCCATGACGTTGGACCAAATCGGGAAGTTTGAAAAGTTGAACAATCTTTCAGTCAACGTATACACTGAGAAGAAAGACACCATTCTACCGATTCGCGTTAGCAAGGAGAAAAAAGAGACACACGTTAACTTGCTGTACGTTGAAGACGCGGTGGGATGCGGGATTGGACACTTTGCGTGGATTAAGAATCTATCCCGCCTAGTGAACTCACAACTTAACATCGATGGACACAAAAAATTCATTTGCGATCGGTAAGTATATTTATATTCATGTGCTCTAATTTTATACTTCACAATGTATAATAAATCTTTAGATAATGTTAAAAAATGATTGTTTTACAGATGCCTGCACTACTTCCAATCCGTCGACAAGCTGCGGTTGCATGAAATGGATTGCGGTGTGCTTAACGATTGCGCAGTACGATTACCAGCCGAGAACGACAAATGGTTGGAATTCACAAATGCCAATCGGAAGGAGCGTCTCCCATTCGTGGTCTACGCAGATCTCGAATGCATCCTGGAGAAAACCAGCGCTGAAGAGAGGGAGAAGAACAAGAGCCAACATCATCGTGTCTTCAGCGTTGGATATTACGTCAAGTGCTCCTACGACGATTCGCTGTCAGGATATCACGAACGCCGAGGCGAAAACTGTGTGGAATGGTTCGTAGAAGAACTTAAAAAACTGGCATTGCGAGTGGAGAAAATTTTATTAACAAACGTTCCAATGAAAGATTTGACTCCACAAGAGTGGGAAAAATTTCGGGAGGAAAAAGATTGTCATATTTGCGAGAAACCTTTTGTCGGGGGTGATGAGCGTGTTCGCGATCATTGCCACCTGACAGGGCAATTTAGAGGTCCGGCACATTCAAATTGCAATTTAAACTATCAGAACTCATTTTTCATTCCAATAGTTTTTCATAATTTATCCGGTTATGACGCGCATTTTATAATAAAAGAAGTAGCAACTGCGTTTGAGGGGAAAATCGATTTGCTCCCTATAACAAAAGAAAAGTACATCTCCTTCTCGAAAACTGTTGAAACGTCCAAAGACACGCGGAAAAATATAAAATTACGTTTCATAGACTCATTTAGATTTTTGAACACAAGTCTCGATAAATTAGCATCATTTTTAACTTCGGACAAACTCACAACTTTGAAATCACAGTTTCCCGACGTCGACGATTTTCATCTGTTGACACGAAAAGGTGTCTTCCCCTACGAATACATTGACAGTTTTGAAAAGTTAGATGAAACGGAGCTTCCACCGCAGGAAGCATTTTACAGCTCTTTAACGGAGTCAACCATTTCCGAGAAGGAATATACTCATGCTAAAAATGTGTGGGAACGATTTTCAACTCGAACGCTCGGTGAATATGGCGATTTATACTTAAAGACAGATGTACTACTATTAGCCGATATCTTTGAGAATTTCCGCGATACTTGCCTGAAAAGTTATGGTCTTGATCCTGCGTTTTACTATACTCTCCCCGGATATACCTGGGATGCCATGATGAAATATACAAAGGTAAAGTTTGAATTGCTCACGGACATCGACATGGTATTATTCGTGGAGAGAGGTATTCGAGGTGGTCTCAGTCAATGCTCCAAAAGGCATGCCCGTGCCAATAATAAGTATATGGACTCATTTAATCCATCAGAATCATCCTCATATTTAATGTACTTTGACGTTAATAATCTGTATGGATGGGCAATGAGTCAACCATTACCATATGCAGATTTTGAATGGGTTGAAGATATTTCAAGCTTCAACGTAGAATCAGCTCCATTAGATTCCGCAAATGGTTATCTGCTTGAAGTTGATTTGGAATATCCTGAACACTTGCACGATGCACATAGTGACTTACCGTTTTGTCCAACGCATGACAAACCTCCGGGTTCACAGCAAGAAAAGCTGCTTGCAACGGTGAATGGGAAAAAACGGTATGTCATACACTATCGTGCATTGCAGCAGTGTTTGGAACATGGATTGATAATCACTAAAATACACAGAATCTTAAAATTCAAGCAATCTTCCTGGCTGCAAACATACATTGATTTGAATACTCAGTTTCGTACACGTGCGAAAAATGATTTTGAAAAAAATCTATTCAAATTGATGAATAATGCAGTTTTCGGAAAAACTATGGAAGATGTTCGTAGTCACGTACAAGTTAAATTGTTAACGGAATGGGCAGGCCGATATGGAGCAGAGGTTATGATCGCAAAACCCAACTTTCACAGTCGAAGTATCTTTGCAGAAAATTTAATCGCTGTAGAGTTGCGAAATCTTCAAGTCAAGTTTAATAAACCAATATATGTGGGCATGTCGATTTTAGACATCTCCAAAACTTGTCTATATGCGTTTCACCACGAATTCATGACTCCAACGTATGGAAATAAGAGTAAAGTCATGTATACAGATACTGATAGTTTAATTTACCATATTGAATGTGACGACGTATATGAGGACATGAAATGCAATCTCGACAAATATGACACCAGTGACTACCCCCATGACAATGCATATGGTATACCGCTTGTCAACAAAAAGATCCCTGGTCTCATGAAGGACGAGAACAACGGGGCCATAATGACTGAATTCGTTGGACTTAGATCGAAAATGTATGCGACGCGAGTTAAGGGGAAGAAAGATGTTAAAAAAGCGAAAGGTGTAAAGAGTAATGTCGTTGCGAGAACCATAAAATTTGAAGATTACGTGAAATGTCTCGATGAGCAGATTGAAATGAAGCGTTGCCAATCATCAATTCGATCGACATTGCATAATGTCTATACCATAACAGAGACAAAAATCGCTCTAAGTCCACACGATGACAAGCGGTATATTATACCTGGAACGGTAGACACGTTGCCATGGGGTCATCATAGTATTCCCAAATGTTCGGAAGCAATGGAAACGTAGAGAATTGTAAACCAAGAGCGGGCACATATGTGTATGAGAGAGAGAGAGAGAGAGAGAGCGAGAGAGAACATTTTTCTTCAATATTTGTACATTTGATGTGTGAAATAAAAAGAATCTTCTTTGTGAAACTCAATGTGTCCATCCTTATTTTCCTTCTACCTGCTTTCCAGAGCTATGCAGAGATCTGCTTGGATGTGTCGAGAGGGTCATAAAAATAAACCAGACTTTTTTTTCGTCTTCTTTATTGTTCACAAATCATCCTTACTTATCCAGCTATTATGTGTATTGTCGAAACCGAGCCATTTCACAAGTAGCTGACTGCCACGCTTCTTCACTACTTTTTCTACAAGGTAAATATCCGGGTATTTAACACGGAGTAGCTCATGTTCGTAGAAACCACCGGCAATGGGCTCATCTTGATAATCTTTTAAGTTATACGTGACGGGGCTGGTTCTTCTCACGCGATCGATTGTAAATATTTCTGTTGTCCAGTTTGGTGTATAGCCCTTTTCAAATACATTCTTAAATTTACTGATACGCACTTTATCTCCAATTTTCAATTTCGGCAGTTTTCCCAACACCTCAGTTCTATTGAAAACATTACGCAGTATTTGTTTTTCATTCGTAGCATTAACATTTTTCGGCTTCATTTTAATAGTATGATGTACAGTATCATTATATTTAGTAATTAACATATCAAGAATATCAATCCATTTCCAGCTTCCGCGAAAACTGAATTGAATCCACATTTTATTCTTAAGTGTACGATTGAAGCGCTCACAAATTGATGCTTTTAAATTGCTATATGTAGAATACAAGTGTATATTATTCCTTTTCATCAACGCCTTAAAGTTCGTATTATAAAACTCTTTTCCCCGATCGACGTGGAGGTTTTTCGGTACACGTCCTTTGCTGAGAATTGACTCCATTGCAGCGGTGACATCTTTTCCACTCTTCGACTTCAATGGTTTGGCCCAGGCGAATTTCGAAAATATATCGATGACGGTGAGGAGAAATTTATGCTTGGAGTTGTGTTGTGCATATGCAGACATATCTACAAGGTCAGCTTGCCACGTCTCATCCAGGCCGCGTATATCCACATGTCGACGTGGATAATTTCGCCGAGCTGGCTTATGCAACTCCTCCACCACAGCACGTTTCTTTTCACTCATTATTTCTCCCCCGCAACGCTTTTTATCATAGATTCAAGATAGTTGTTTGAAGGCTTTTTCCGCTTCTCACCGATTTTGACATCTTTTAAAAGTCTGACGTCACCGTTGAGATCCTTGATCGCACTTTTCAAATTGTCTATTTCAGCACGGAGGTTGGTGAGATCAACTTTTACACGCTTTTCAAGAGTCGTTATATTCGATTCAAAAAATTGTTTCGTTGAATCACGTAGTAAGACCGTGTTATGATTAGTCCCACCGATAAACGAACGGAGGTTTACAGCATCATCATCTTTTATCGGCGAACCAACATTGACCAGCCGTTTTCCTTCCAAATCATAATCACCGTCTGCTGTAGTCTTAAATCCAGCACCTGGTTTACCGGGAGGACCCGCACCACCTCTATTCAATTGGCGTCCGAACACATCGACGGTCATGTTGTGAATGCGTGAAAAAAAAAAAGAGCTCGCACATGTTAATAAATGATTTTAGCTTCACGTAATTCCTCAATAATTGATATAATCTCGTTGGAATGGGCGGAGTTCCCGGCAGCTTGTGATGCGAGTAGTAGACGAAGACGATCCACTAGTTCATTCGGATCATCCCAATAAACATAGTCGAAAGAGGTATTTTTTCGTGCCACCTTATACGTGGGCACACCACCACCACCTTTATGCCCGCCATTTTGCCTCAGTATTTCCGATATATAATTTTTAAATTTATAGCTAGTATCTCGTCGTATTGCACCATCATGTCGATAATATTTTCTATGAGCATTCGTAGCAATGACAATTTTCCCATAAGTCTCCAAATCGTTCGGTGTAAAATATTCAAACTTGGGCGCTTTTTTAAACAACAACTCAACCAAGCCAACAGTTTTCGGGTACTTTTTATCCCCCACATTAATGTGATCAGGTTTGAATTCTATGAGTGAATCGCCGATCACTAATTTATTGCCGGTGAGGTTTCGCACTCCATATGAGACGTCGAGGGTGGTTTTTTTATTGCTACGCAGCAGTCCCAGATATTCATGTATTAATTCATCAACATCTTTAATTGATTTTTCATCATCATCATCAGGTGACAACCAATCATCCTCAACATCACCCTCATGTTGAATTGTTTTATCCAAAGAAACGTTCTGAAGGGTTTCTTCAATATCTTGATGATCCTCCTCCTCCTCCTCCTTCTCCTCCTCCTTCTTGATATTCACCTTTTCATCCTTAATTTCATGCTTCACATTTTTGTTATATGAAACTAGCTCCTCTAACGGTCCAACGATCGGTTTAAACACATCTTGCATTTTCTGCTGTGCAGTATCACGACCCCTTTTTAACATTCGATGTTTTCGTCTAATCGCATCACTTGCCTTGGCAAGTTGACACAATACGTCCTTTTCCCTTAAAAGATCTTTGCTTTTCATGTTGACACTGGCAAGTCAGACCTGAGACTGTCTCTTTTCCAACGATGTGTAATCATTTATCGTCGATGGTTAGAAAAAAATCAAATCCTCTCCTATATCTACCCTCATTAATTTCACTGTCCTTGTCAATAGTAATAAATCCATACTTGTCGGACTTCCAACACTTTACACACATATTTTTGAAGCATGTATAAGTCATATCGGTATTCACGTGGTCGTTGTATACGTGTTTAAGATTCATATCGTCCTGTTTAAATAGCACCACGAAATTTGCGTTATCTCTTACAAGATGTTTCGGGATGCGGGTATATGTTTGACAAAGATAAAAACTGTCGACGATCTCGTGTCTTCCCATGGAAAAAAATGCTCTCACATTATCCTGTTTTTCACAAGCTATATCGTCAAAGATAAATATCGAGTTTGCACGGGCGTCACTCGGTGATACAACTTGTTCATGCTCGTTGAATGGATAATATTCGACGCCATGGATAGGTTGAAGCAACTGTTCCAATAATCGATATTTTGGCTGCTTCAACGATTTGGAATATAGATAAATGTTCTCAAATCTCAAGCCATTTGGATGTATGAGGAGTGTGAGTAATGCATTAGTTTTCCCACAATTTGACGGACCACAAAACACAGCACGAATGCTATCAGGTAATATATTACCATGACGCTTTTGCTTCCTTGCCCCACCGCCATCCTCTACAAATTTATCGAAATTTATTACGGAGAGTTGACCGCCCGAAACTTGTTTCTTGGACACCATCTCGCATACGACTAATCGAAAAACCCTATAAATACATTATTATAATGTGCGGAATGATCAGTCGAGAATTAGCTGGCTCACGGTGATGATCGTGCATGATAAACCGGGTAAAGGTTTAATCAACAGTCTAATCAACAATCTTCCCGTCGAACTACATCTGCCGGGCTATCAGTATTGTGGACCTGGCACAAAGTTGGCTAAGCGTATTGCTCGTGGTGATCCTGGTATAAATCCATTGGACGCTGCGTGCAAAGTGCATGATATCGCATATTCGAAAAATCGTGATAATCTCGAAGCGAGACATTTGGCGGATAAAGTGTTGGCTGAACAAGCCTGGCAACGTGTGACATCAAAAGACGCTAGTTTTGGTGAGAGAGCAAGTGCTTGGGCCGTGACAAACATTATGAAGGCGAAAACAAAATTTGGTATGGGCATGAAGCCGCTGAAGAGGAAACAGCAAAAAAGTGTTTGCTTGAAAAAAGTCATTAGCGCTGCACGGAAAGCGATGATTCGTAGTGATGACCCGCGTAAAGTCGTCATGTCAGCATTAAAAGGTGCCCGTGCGAGTGTAAAGGGTGTTAAAGTACGTACGCCCCGGGTTTTACCGGTTCCACGGAAAATTGGTGGTTTATTGCCCTTTCTCATACCCATTTTTGCCGGCCTCAGCGCTGCTGGTGCATTGTCTGGTGGGGCTGCTGCAATAGCCAATGCTGTAAATGCTGCTCAAGCGGCCAAGAAGGAATTGGATGAAAATAAGCGACATAACCAAACAATTGAGGCCATTGCTTTGGGTAAAGGTTTACACTTGAAACCCTACAAGCAGGGTCTCGGCCTTCATATCAGGCCAAAAAACGTATAATCACGCTACCACATCGACCTCTCACCGACCGCGATCTGCTGAAATATGCGAAAATCATGAAAATTCAACATTTTCGAGGGGTTTATATGCGTGATACATTACCCGCGAATGGACCGCTCAAACATGAATCAGCAATTGTGAATTTGGATGAAAATGTGGGTCCTGGCACACACTGGGTTGCATACAAAAAGACTGGAGGGAAAATCTGCTACTTTGACAGTTTTGGCAATCTTTTGCCCCCATCGGAACTCACAAAATATTTTGGTGTTGGTAGCGTGAATTATAATTATAAAAGATATCAGGAATATGATACAATTGAATGTGGACACTTGTGTCTCAAGTTTCTCTCCGGACAGTTAAATCGAGGAGACAAATACACGCTATATAAACATGAATTGCAGAGCCCGAGAGTTTAGTTGATAATTCGACAGCATCATGGATGACAGCTTCACATTGACCATCTCCGGATCATCCTCCGTTCTCGAGGCACAATACTTTCCGCCCATTGAGCTATCTCCACATAAGAATTATAGTCTCGGACTCGTTGAGCTGCTGACATTCAATTCCATTCCCAATATCGACATTGGATGCAATAAATTTTACGCTGGAACACATGTGGTGACTATACCGACGGGGAGTTATGAAATAGAGGATATTGAAAAGTATTTACAAGCCGAATTATCCCCCAAAAACGTGAAAATTCAGCTTAAACCAAATACTAATACACTACGCAGTGAAATCGAGTGCAATGTCCCTCTCCTCTTCACACCCACTAATTCAATCGGACCTCTGTTGGGTTTTGCACCAGTCAGGCTGGAAGCCAATAAAAGACATGAATCTGATCTGCCGGTATCCATTCTTAAAGTGAACGCCTTACGTGTCGAGTGTAACATAACCACTGGTGCATACATTAATGGACAAAAAGCTCACACAATTCACGAATTTTTCCCATCTGTACCGCCTGGCTATAAAATTATTGAAATACCCTCGAACGTCATTTATCTACCAATCACGAGTCGGATAATTGACAGCATACAGCTTCGTATTGTGGATCAGGACGGGGATTTGGTGAATTTCCGCGGTGAAGTAATCACCATACGACTGCATATAAAATCCCAATGGGCATAGTCTACAATAGAGTAGCTAATATTAATAAGCCATCATGGGATCGCGAAATCAGTCGCCGATCAACGCTCAAAGCGCTAACACCTCAAAACCTGCTACTCTTGAAGAATTTGGGTCTCAGAGTTCGTGGAGTACGCGTGTGAGGAATTATTTATTTTGTGCATTGTGCATCTGTTGTGTGAAATGGAGGAGGAAATCATAAACATTCAGACACCCATTATCTTCGATGAATCCATCATACATTATGAGGTCCATGCTCATCAACCATACGCGTCGTCAACCTACAACAACAGTGATGAAATACGTATATCAATTCAGCATCAAGATTTATCAATCCTACCGAGCAAAAGTTCCCTTCACATTTGTGGAAAACTGACGAAGAATGATGGTACGCCGACAGCTACAACAAGTCTCATTAACAACGCTATATGTCATTTATTTGAAGAAGTGCGCTATGAACTTAATGCCATAGAAATTGATCGTAATAAGAATGTGGGTGTTACAAGCCTTATCAAGGGATATACATCTCTCACACCAGCTAAGAGTACAATGCTTGAAAATACTGGCTGGCTCGACGTTGAAGAAACAAAACAAATCGTTGATGTAGCAGGTAACTTTGATATCTGCATACCACTGAGTATGCTGTTGGGCTTTGCCGAAGATTATCGAAAAATGGTTGTGAACGCAAAGCATGAATTAATTTTGACCAGATCACGCACCGATGACAATGCAATAATACAAACAGCTGCTGAAGATTATAAGCTCCAATTGCAGAAAATAGAATGGCTCGTACCATATGTAACGGTGGCGGATCAACGGAAAATTCAGCTTTTGAACTTTATCGCCAAAGACGCCGCAATTTCCATGAGTTTTCGAACGTGGGAATTGTATGAATACCCATTGCTGCCTGCCACTTCTAAACATGTGTGGTCCGTCAAGACTTCAACACAGCTGGAAAAGCCACGATATGTAATTCTTGCGTTTCAAACGGGACGAAAAAATGATAAGGCAAAAAATGCGAGTCGTTTTGATCACTGCAATGTAACCGATGTGAAACTCTACTTGAATTCACAATGTTATCCATATGGTAACATGAATTTGAATATACAGCAAAATCAGTATGCACTGCTCTATGATATGTATACAAATTTCCAATCCATGTATTACAATAAGGAGACTGAGCCATGGTTGAACAAAACGGAATTTTTAAAATATGCACCACTTGTTGTAATTGATTGCTCAAAACAAAATGATTCCCTCAAGTCTGGCCCCGTGGATGTTCGTCTTGAATTTGAAACAAAAACGAACATTCCTGCACAAACATGCGCATACTGCCTCATTCTACACGATCGTATTGTCGAATATAATCCCATAAGTGGTGGGGTCAAAAAATTGGTATAAAATCGGGGGTGATGATGCTGCTGGACATTAGTCAAGATGGAGTTCATCGTCGATCTACAAGGTTTCAAGGGGCCTCTCAATGAATTCATCCTCAAAGAAATATCAATCGTTCAAGCTTATGACAAAAATGTCGAGCCTCTGACGCTTATCTTCGAATCACCATACGCCTGGGATACTCTACCAGCAAGATACAAAATGACAAACAAATGGTTGGAACGTAATTTTCACGGACTATCATGGGATTATGGCAGTATACCATACGATGCAGCAAAAGTGATAATTCAAACCATCTTACAACGAGCTCGTGCAATATACGTGAAAGGTTGTGAAAAGTCTTCGTGGCTGATGAGTTTCTTGGATCTATCAACGGAAATTATCGATTTGGAGACTCTGGACTGTCCATCGCTGCAGAAGTTGCCAAAAATTCGACCCAATTGCCCCCACCACCACCACCACCACCACCGCAATTCGAAATATAATTGTGCGAATGAGAATGTGAAATCTCTGAGAAGTTGGTTATATGTCTATCATGCATTGTGTGAACGAGGGATTTTTGAATAAACAAAACATTTTTATGATTATATATGGCTTTTTTCGTTTTTATTATAAACACTCATCTCCTTCTCTTCCTCCTCCTCCTCCACTCAGCATACATTATTACAAATGATTTTTGACAACGATGAGAATCATACATATTTTTACATTTCTTTTCCACAAACGATGAAATTTTTTCACGTCGAAGATTTTTGAATGTGTTTGAACTCGATTTTACTCCACTTGTCGGCAAACGTTTCCATGTAGAGTTCCCTCGAGCGAGCTGCCTCCAACAGCTTTTTGAATTCATCCTCGTCCTGGTCGAAAGCCTCGGCGAGTCTCGCTGGTAGAAAGACCATGTATTGCCCTCCGATGTCAGCGATGTATCGTTTCCCAAATTTGGTTTTCACCGATCGAATATTGTGGATTGGATGATCAGTCTTAACCTCGAGATCAACCAGCTTCTTCGTTGGCAGGTTGTTTTCCAATGTGGCAACTTTATTCAATGATTTGAACTCCATTTTAGAAAGAGAGAGTGATTTTGAGAAGGTCTGACTTGGAGCTAGTCTTGTAGCAGAATGATGATGCTCTCGATTCCTTCTCTATGATTTCAGTTTCCATCCCCACCTCCTTCCCTTCTCCCACGATCGTATGCAGCTGATACCCAGAAAACTGGTTCAAACACGTCGTCAGCCTATGATGTTCCCAATTCCTTATCCATGATTTCAGTCTCCATGCCCGCCTTGTTTCCTTTCCACACAATCGCCCTATGCAGCTGATATCCTGAACAGGTTCAAACGCGTCATCAGCCTCCCCCGTCTGTGGACACGTGCACCCCGGAACAGGCTCAAACGCGTTCTTCGCTCTCTCGACATTTCCTACAATTTCGACGCAGAGGTGTGGGACCGTCAATGTGATCTTCCATCGATGGTGTATTCCAATGTTCATTGCATCGGCGAAATGATTTAATTTCACTGTCGGATTTGTAATATTCTGGTAAACGCTCCCACAAAATATCTGTGTAGTCAATGAAATATTTTTTAAACGCCGTTGGTGATATAATTTCTAGCTCTTCTCGCGTAATTTCTCGAGGATTCCTAATGCGTTGAATCACATAAATATTCACCAGTTGTTCCATTATAAAGCACTTTTCACAATCTCGACGCATGGGTCCAACAGCATCAACATGAGTCAGTTCCCATGGTGGATTAAAATGATCATCACACTCATGATATGATTGTATCTCACTATCACACTGTAAATACTCTGGTAAACGATCCCACAATGAAGTTATACAGTAGCTAAAATATTTTAAAAGCAAAGCCTTGGGAATCGATTCGAGTTCATTTTTCGTCAATGTCCAGGGATCTTTCGATGGGTGGATTGCATACATACTCGCACATCTATCCATCTCGAGATCAATTTTGGAAATGAAATTGTTTTTTAAATGATATTGTTTAAAATGCTCCTCCAAGCATACATCTATTTTTCATACTTGCTCTCTTACACTCACTTATCTTCCCGGAAAACTAGAGCATTTAATTGGTTTAAGGCTTTTTGATACATAAGAGGTTTTTATCATTTTCCACAGGTCCATTTCTTGTCCATGTTACCTCCCGCGTCGCCTTGTTGACTTTGCACACCTGCACTCTAGACAGGTTTAAACACGTTCAATGCTCTAAGACGTTTTATGTAAAGATATGGTCCAGTTCTAACGATTGGCGGACAGGTCGTAGAACTGCGAGGAAAAGTTTATTTGCTGGAGATTAGATATTTGAAGGATCGAGAAAAGCGGATGGGAATGTTTGGCGACGTCTTGACGACGTAGCGATTGTGATAACGTTATCGAGAAGTAGCATTTTCTCTCTCTCTCTCTCCTACGCTCACTATCCTTCTGACTATCTCTCTCTCTCTCCCACTCACCATCCTTCCGACCATCTCTCTATCTCTTCCACACACCTCACCCCCTCTGCGTGAGTCAAGCCAGGGTGAGAGGGAGGGGGTAAAAAGTGGATTAGAACTGGTATAGCCCTACTACTCAGGACCGTCTAATCAGCCACCACCGTATGTATTAAAACTATTTTGGCCTATTATCTCAGACCTTCAGTTTGTTTGAGCTATAAAACTATAAAGGTGAAACGGTATTTTTTCAGAATCCAGACAGGGGGACCATGAAGAACCGAGAGCGAGTACTTCGACCGCACCAGACGAGCCAGTACAACAGATCGATGTTGATGAAGAAACCTCGACTGTTTTCAACTTCTCCGAGATGTTTAGCGACCGTCCTGATATACTTTGTGAGTATAGACCTACGATAATAATAAAATAAAAACAGCGTTAATAAACTGTAACCATGTTTCAAACAGCTGCGCGTCGGCAAGCCAGAGATCTCGATGCTGATGGGGCTATAGCGGGCCCATCGGGCCATCAACGTCAGCAGGATCGTGATATAGGCAGACCAGTAGCTGAGGGTGATAACACTCTTTCCGAGAGCGAGGACGACCCCGTACAGCCCGAAAATCAGTTAGGAGAATACGCGTGGGGTGCTCGCCCCCGGGACGACCGCCTAAACGATGAGCAAATAATTGCTGAGCGATTTGGTCTATGGTTTCGACAACTGATGGATTCGGATTCAGGTGAAAAGAAATAACTATATTACAGTGAACTCTTTTATAAAAATCACAGAGCAATGTGTAGTGTAATATCTGTTTCTAAGGCTCTATCTCTCTTTCTCTTCTCTCGATCCTCATGGTGGGTGCAGGGTGCATATATTTAAAACAGTTTTGTTATATTTATCACAGGGTACTCATCTATTGATACGTTAGAGGCGTACCGCGGTTAGCATGAGGTACACCAGAAATTACAGTGAATATTTTTATCTATAGCCCCTGACCTATAACTAACGCTTTTGTTCGCTTACAGATGTACAAACGGGCGCAGGAAGACCGCGCAATGCATTGGGAAATGAAGCTTTCGGAGATGTGCAACCGCCCGGAGATCGGATCATCATTACTCAGGATGCAGCCCGCTATTTCAAACGGTTTAAACTACGAGGTCGAGAGATAACAATGCATATCCGTCAACCTCTCGCGGGAACGAACGTAACAACATGGCTCGAAGGAGCATTCCGTGATCTTCTAACACATCTCACGAGCTACTGCGAGGGTGGTGACTACGCGGGAATCTCGTTCTCAGCGAACAATCTAGTGCACGGCCCCGTTTGGCTTTCATTCCGCCCTGTCCGCGATTATACATTTGTAGATGTCTGGCAATTAATAACAAACATCGCTCAAAGTGCACAGTCTCTGAACATTGATGATTCCTTCAATATAAAAGTATGTATTGTTAAAGGCGTGGAGGGTCGCGGGCGAAAAGGTTTGACACACGAGGGTGTCGCTAAAAAATCAATTTTAACGATTCGAAACACCGACAATTTGTGTTTACCGCGCTCATTAGTAACAGCACGGGCGTACGCTGAGAGGGGCGAGATACGTTCGGGGGTCTTGCATGCTAGATGGCAGCGTATTCGACGAATTAACGGGTCGTTTCAAAAAGAGGTAGCACTTGAACTCACGAGAAACGCAAATGTTAACATACCGCCTGCTGGTTGCGGCATTCGCGAAATTGCTATATACCAGAATTATCTGGCTCGCGAGGGGTTGGCTATCGTAGTTTTCGAGTTTTTGACTTTGGGACGGCGCGAAAGACCTGTATTCGACGGTACACAGACGGTTACGGATACAGCCGGGTCAATACAGCACACGTTATACATTCTGTATTATGAACGGTCACGTCATTTCCAACCTATTTTAAATCTGCGAGGTGCTGTAGGTAGCTTAAACTTCTGCGCGACCTGTAACGCCCGTTTTCGCCGGGGTCATAGATGTTTGAAAAAGAAATGTCCTCGCTATCTTCAAGTACCTCCCTGCGAGGTGCTCGCGACAGCCACAGTCAGATGTGAGGCGTGTAATCGCGATTTCTTCGGGGAACGGTGTTTAGAAAAACATAGGACTATTACCATCCGTCGTAAACGCAGGGTGAATACTGTTTGCGAATCTCTTCAACAATGCTGTAACTGTTTTCGGTCGATAAGACCTTTAGAGAAAAAGGAGCATGTGTGTGGGGTGGATTTCTGTAAAACGTGTAAATCACAGCAACCCTATAATCATCTGTATTATATGAGGCATATTCGCGCCGATGAGAAGACAAAAGAGAACATATTCATTTTCTATGACTTTGAAACGCAACAGTGTACGCCTGTAAAAGGTGACACGGCAACGCGTGTTCACGAGCCGAACCGCTGCGTAGCTCAACGTGTCTGCACGCGGTGTTGCGATAACGTTTCTATAGACGAGCCGTGCGAGCATTGCGGTGATCATGAGTTTATATTTAGCGCGATTTCTGTATGTCAACTTGTGGAGTTAGCCATGCAGAGTATTACGGGTTTCTCGCGCGTTTTTTTAATAGCCCATAACGCCGGTAGCTTCGACGCCCAGTTTATCCTGCGTTACTGCATCGAGGAGAAAAAAACACAGCTACCAGCTTTAATAATGAACGGTACTAAAATCATCACAATGCGCATTGGTAAACTCGTGTTTCTCGACAGCCTGAACTACTTTCACATGCCTCTGAGCGCACTGCCAAAATCTTTTGGTCCAAAAGCTGCTCTCGCCAAAGGATCTTTTCCACATCTGTTCAACAAACCAGAGAATCAGAATTATATTGGTCCGATGCCGCCCGTAATCAATTACTCCCCTGACACTATGCGCGTGGAAGAACGCGAACGTTTTTCTGCGTGGTATAACGAGTTAAAGAATGACGGTTATGTATTCAACTTTTCAAACGAGCTCATAACCTATTGTAAAAACGACGTTACGATATTGAGACAAGCCTGTGTGGTTTTTCGGAAAATGTTCATGGATAGGGGACGTGTTTGCCCGTTTAGCGAAAACACAACAATCGCGTCCGCCTGCTTTCAAATCTTTCGGAAAAATTTTTTAAAACCCAACACGATCGGGATTATACCAACGGGTTATTACAGATGGGCTCAATCAGTCAAAAAAAGCGATCTCTTGGCTCGTATGGATGGAGCATTCTTTAAACCGTCGTATTATTCACGCAGGGCGCTCGCGCGAGTTTAAACTGCCCCAAAATTTATTAGTAGACGGTTACTACGAAACACCTGACACAGTCCACGTGTTACAGTTTCACGGCTGCTATTGGCATGGATGCTCGAGCTGTTTTACCGTAAACAGAGACCGTAGACAAAGCGACGGTGATACGCTGAACGAGCGCCTTGAGAGAACAAACACTATATCGCAGAGAATCCGTTCAAGCGGTTACACGTTAACCGAGATTTGGGAGTGCGCGTATGATCGCATGGTAAAAACAGATTTAGAGATGAGTGTTTTTGTGAGTGATCACGCTCTAGTCAGATCGGAGCCTCTCAATCCGCGCGATGCTTTTTTCGGCGGTCGCACGGAAAACATGGTCACTCTGTATGATGTAAAAGACGGGGAGCAGATACGGTATGTTGACGTTTGCTCATTGTACCCATACATCTGTAAGTATGGTAAATATCCTGTGGGGCACCCGTCTGTATACGTCGGTGACGAGTGCAGGGAGTTGACAGGCCCTGAAAATAATATCGATCTTTCACGCGTCGAGGGTCTTGTTAAATGTACGGTGCTTCCACCGCAAAATCTTTATCACCCTGTGTTACCGGTGCGAATGCACCAGCGTCTGTTATTCGGTTTATGTCGTAGCTGCTACGAGACCATGAATCAAGACGCGTGTCCTCACGAAGACCCTGCGGAGCGCTCCTTTAACGGCACTTGGGTAGTTGATGAATTACGAAAAGCTGTTATATATGGGTATAAAATATTAACCGTAACCGAAATTTGGCAGTATGAGATAACGCAGTACAACAGGGACACGCTGGAGGGGGGTCTTTTTACTGAATACATAAACACCTTTCTTAAAATCAAACAGGAGGCCAGCGGCTGGCCCGAGGATTGTACAGGAGATGAGGTTGCGCAAGACCGTTACATAACTTCTTTTAAGACAGCCGAAGGAGTTCAGCTGGACCGCTGTGCGATAGCAAAAAACCCCGGGTTGCGTTCGGTAGCCAAACTCTGTCTTAATTCTTTTTGGGGTAAATTTGGACAGCGCGAGAATTTACCTCAAACGGAAATAGTGTCAACGCGCGAAAAACTTATGGAGCTGCTAAGTAGTCCTGAGTACGAGATCACTGGTATGTTGCCTGTTTACAATCAAGTGTTGTATGTTAATTACATGAAAACCGATGATGCTGTGACACCGTCTAATATAGCGAATGCTGTCATAGCTGCATACACCACAGCTCAGGCGCGTTTAAAACTTTACACCTATCTCGAGTTGTTGGGCGAGCGCGCTCTGTACTGCGACACCGACTCCATCATTTATGTTACGAAGAAAGATCCTGAAGAGTATGAGCCGCCAACGGGTCAGCTGCTAGGGGATCTAACCGACGAGCTAAGCTCTTATGGCGAGGGCAGTTACATTAAGTCTTTCGTTTCGGGCGGTCCTAAATTTTATTCTTTCATAGTTAATACGCCGAGCGGCGTAGAAAGCGAGGTTTGTAAGGTTAAAGGCATAACGCTGAATTATGCAAACAGCTCATTGATAAATTACGAGTCAATACGGTCATTTATAATAGGCGAGAGAGAAAACCCTATTGTGCTTCAGTTTGATTCAATACGTCGTACGCCATTCCACCAGGTTGTTACACGACCCGAAACGAAATCGTGCACGCCTCTGAGCGTCAAGCGAAGACGTGATGGCGAATACGGTTCGCTCCCTTATGGTTACAGATAGTAGCTTATAAAAAATTATCGTTTTACAGGACGTCTAATAAGCATTGTTAAACAGCGTTGTAAAATATCTTTGTTATTACCGTGAAATATCTATACTGTTACATTATCGCTTTACAGGACGTCTAATAAGCATTGTTAAACAGCGTTGTAAAATATCTTTGTTATTACCGTGAAATATCTATACTGTTACAGGAAAATAAAAACTCTTTACATATTTCAACTGCTCGAATTCTTTATATTAGGTCGTCCCGCAGGAAACGTGGTCATTCGTGGAGATGGATACACGGTGGAAGCATCCCTGGACCTCAATGATCTGCGGTCCCACAGGTTGCGGTAAAAAGTACTTTGTAAAAAAGTTTTTGAAGTTCATTTCACGTATGAACAGTGAGCCGTTTGAGAGAGTTATTTTCTATTATTCCGAGTGGCAGACCGCATACACGGAGTATGGTGAATCAATAGAGTTCCACGAGGGCCTACCTCAGAGTGCCGATTATGCTAACGACCATCGCGCAAAACTTCTGATAATCGATGATTTGATGCGCGAGGCATCTAACAATAACGTTGTAGACCTTTTCACCAAAGGCAGCCATCATAAAAATCTGAGTGTTATTTTCATCAGCCAAAACTTATTCCATCAAGGGCACGGCCAGCGAGATATCTCGTTGAATGCCAACTATATAGTAATTTTCAAAAATCCCCGTGATCGGGCTCAAATTCAGCATCTTGCGCGACAGGTATATCCGGAAAACCCTCGTTTTCTGCAGGAAACCTACCACGACGCAACATCCAAACCACACGGTTATTTGTTGCTCGATTTGAAACAATCGACACCTGACAACTGTAGATTCCGTACATGTATTTTCCCCGACGACCCCCACCAGTTTCTCTACGTACCGCGAAAAAAGTTTAAAAGGGGGGTACAGTGCTGGTGAATTACCAGTTCAACGCATGTGATGGCGTTTAAAGGGTCGTCGAGCTGTGATAAATGCATAATCGTTTTGACCGCGCTTCAACGAGTTAACAAGATAACGCGAGAGCCCTATATTTGTAGAAACAGTTCACACCCTTATTATTGCATCGGTCGATGCGTGTGGCATATTCTTAAAGGTACCGCTACCCCCCACGCTTATAGGTCGAAAAAATCAGTTAAAAGGGGTGATGTGCCGAGAGGTTAGACAGTACGATAAGCGTAATGGTACGAGACAGTGCACCGCTCTGTAAAAAACACGTAGCAATACTACGTGCTCTTCAGCATCTCAATAAAGAGCAGCGCGACGCTGTCCTGCGTAAAGCGGATCCGAGCATCGTCCGCTGTATCTGAGAGTGCGCCTTGAACGTTCTTCGCGGTAACGTTCCTTTGAAGGCTGATCAGCGAAAAAAGCTACGACGACACGCTCCCATTCTTCGGCGTTTAGCCGCAAAAAAAGGCTGCTGGAAAAGTAAAAAGCGCTTTGTTATTCAGAGCGGTGGTTTTCTACCGCTCCTACTAGCACCGATACTAGGCACTGTTCTTTCAAGCCTGATTGGCGGGCGGGGGTAATGGAGCACGCGAGAAAAATGGTTCTTGTCCCTGAGGAGCATGTGGCACAATTGGGCATACAAAATCAGAGGCATTCAGCTTTCAGCTCGAACATCATCGCGACACAGCCGCTACAACCTACTGATACTGTATTATCCAGACTGGACGCGGAGATGAATGAAATTTTGAACTCTAATGCCTATAAGAATGAGAGGGAGAAATGGACAGCATACCTGGTTGTGCTACAACGCTATCTCCATTTTTCTGATGACGAGAGAGCTCGACAACACAGCGAGCTTATGAAGAGCGAGTATACAGCGGCGTCTAATTATGATAAAGGCGAAAAAGAAGAAGAAGCCCATAACGGCATGAACGATTCCGTCATAATTGAAAGCATACCGACCAAATATCGCACTAAAGCGAAACTGCTGCTCCGTCGTTTATATGACACACCACGACGCAATTTTTCTTGGGATTCTGCTGGAGTCGTATCGATTGGGGGAAGACCAATCCAGGGCTCGAATATTGTTGATCTTGTGAACGACGCCATGAGGGCTAGAAAAATATCTAAACCAGCGGGGCGCGGTGCTTTCGCTAAATTTCTGAGAGCTATACAGACACCGCGGGAGTTCATTGGCAATGAGGCGTTGTGGCTAGAGACAAGAGCCAATTCAACGCTGCGACCATTGCAGATCGAAGAGAGCAGCAGTAGTAGTACAAACAGCGACTGTGTAATCCCGGCTAGTCAGTCATCGTTCTTCAGCGGCCGCGATAGCAAATCAGATAACACAGGGCAGAGCGGCAACGGTTATCATAATAAATATAATAAGAAAAGACGTGTAACCTGGACTAGCCTCAAATTATAAGTATGAAAACCTTAAAAAAAGTGTATTTTAACCCGTCCCATGAAGCGTCGTTTTCAGGTGCTACCAAACTGCTACGCTTGGCCCGTCAGAAAAGAATCTCCAGAGCGAAGGCTCTGCAGTGGCTTGAGGGACAGGATGCTTACACAGAACACAGACCCGTGCGGCATCACTTTCCGCGACGTTTTTATAACGTACGGAATATCGATGACTTTTGGGAGGCTGATCTGGTAGATTTTCGCTCAATTAAAGATTATAATGATGGTTATGTTTATCTACTCGTAGTGATAGACATACTCAGTAAATTTGCATGGGTTCAGCCTTTACGCGACAAGTCTGCTGCATCTGTGGCTAAAGCGTTTAATCTCATCTTGTCTAAGAAAAATAGCAGCGGTCGATCACCCCTTTACCTGCAGACGAACAGGGGCAAAGAATTCGTCGGTGCTGCATTTCAGGATCTCTTAAAGAAAAAAGAGATACAGTTCCGTATTGCGAGAAATCCCGATATCAAAGCGGCTATTGTCGAGAGATTCAATAGAACGCTGAAGGAAAGAATGTGGCGTTATTTCACGTATTCCCGACAAAAACGCTACCTCGACGTTCTACAGAACATTATTTCAGCATACAACAACTCTACGCATAGTGCTATAAAAATGACGCCCGCCTCAGTGACTCTTGCTACAGCCGCTAGGGCTCGGCATAACCTGATACAACGATACAAAAGACCAGAGCATTGTCTCCCTAAATATAAGGTGGGTGACATTGTGCGCATCAGTAGTGCGAAGGCTACTTTTGCAAAAGGTTACGAAGGAGGTTGGAGTAGCGAACTATTCAAGATTCACCGTGTATCGCTCAGTATTTGCCCTGTTGTATACTTCCTGCGCGATCTCCACGACGAGGATATTGATGGTATATTTTATGAGCCCGAGCTATCGAGAGTGCAAACAAAGCAGGTTAAACAGCGGGCGGTAAAATGAAGGACGAGTTTTACATGGTTTTACCCAGCAATAGTAGTATGAATTATTATCCCGATAATGTAACAACACGGTATACCACGCATCTGCCACAACGTATGTCTCTTCACGGTAGTTGGGCTGTTTCATTAGCTGAGATCCATATACCCACAACCGTTTTACACGTGCCTACCGATGGCAAGCGAAACTTCCTGAATATGACAACGGAGCAGGCGGCTGGTATCTCAACGAAGTACGTACCTATCGATGGCGAGCGAAACCTCCTGAATATGACAACGAAGCAGGCGGTTGGTATCTCAATGAAGTACGTGCCTATCGATCGCGAGTTGGCGGCTGGTATTTCAATGAAGTTTGCTTTTAAGGAAGATCGCGCCTGTGTGCCGCCCGGTGTATACCATAGCATAGGGACATTACTCGAGATTATTAACGAAATACCTTATGTCACGGGCCATTTGGAATTCAAGTACGCCCGCAACGGGTATGTGACGGTGACGCGCGTCTGCGAATCCTGTAAGAACCTGGAGCACACCTTCTTTTTCTCCGACGTGTTGAGCAAGGTTTTAGGGTTCACCGAAACAAGGAGTGTAGTAGTACCCCGTGGAGGATACACTGCTCAGAGGCCTGCCAATTTAGCCAACGGAACCCCCAATATGATGTACGTTTATACCGATATCTGTGAGCCCTATATTACCGGTGATGTTCGCACGCCGCTGCTGCGTGTTGTACCGGTTGCTGTCGCCGATAACTATAATTACGGATCTGTGAGGATAAGAAGCTTCTCACCACCGCGCTATGTTCCCTTACTACATACTAGTTTTCAAACAATAACCATTGATATAAGGGATGAGTTTGGCGAACCAATACCATTCGAGCATGGGACGTTGACGGTGACGTTACAGTTCAAACGTATAGATTGACTTGGGCGTATCTACAATGGATTACTATGACGAGTACTTCGACGTGCAAACGGGGAGTGGGGCTCGAACCGGCTATGGCGGTATCAGCCATGTGTATATCGGCTCACCAAACCAGCGAGGTCATGGCATTGGAAGTTTTTTAGGGGGTCTTTTTCGACGTATCATACTTCTCTTGAAACAAGGGGCTCGGACTGTTGGTAGAGAGGCGCTTCGCTCGGGAATTAACATGGCCTCTGATGTCGTTAACTCTGGCGTACAACCGAGAGAAGCGTTTCAAACACACCTGCGCGAATCAGGGCAAAACCTGAAGCGTAAAGCTGAAGAAAAAATTAATTCGCTCATGAAGGGCTCCGGCTATAAAGGCAGCAAAATTAATAAACTGATGCATTCTGCTACTGAGAGCGTATCACGACGCAGCTCTGTGAAAAGAAAAAAAAAGGCAGTGAAACCGCGAAAACGCTCGAGCGGCGGTGGCGTGAGAAAGAAACGTGTTAAGAAGAGGAAGAAGTCTGTGAGAGGTAGAAGATCATCGGCTAAACAACGTGTCACGAGGCGTAAAAAGAAACCAAGAACAGTGGTGGATATTTTTGGTTAAACCGAGCTCTGAAAAATGGCGTTCCTACACACGCACTCGTGTGAGTGCCTCAAGTCGGAGCTTGAATTATTTTCATTACCACCAACCCAGACAACGATAGAGGGGACACACTCGGTATACTACAAACCAATCTCATCGTTGACGGATGATTCGCCGATAGAGTTTGTCATCCCAGGCCAGGGAGATGAGTACATTGATCTCGCGCATACGATGCTAAGTATACGTGTTAAGATAGATGCTCCAGAAAAGGAGGAGGGGGCAAAAGAGGCGCTACCCCCTGTAGGACCCGTGAATAATCTTTTACACTCAATGTTCAGTCAGATCGATGTATTTTTGAATCAAAAACTTGTGTCTCCTCCTAACAATGCTTATGCTTATAGAGCTTATATTGAAACTCTGTTGAACTACGCGTACGCCGCGAAGACCTCGCATCTTTCGAGCGGTTTATGGTATAGTGATACAGAGGGAGCGATGAATGATCTGGGCAGTGCTAACAAAGGACTTGTAGAGAGACGGGGTGTATTAGGCAAGAAAAGAATAGTCGATCTTCTTGGACATCTGCACTGCGATATCTTCAATCAGGAAAGGTTTTCGTTAAACGGTGTTAAGATGCGCCTGCAGCTTGTACAGAACAATAGTGCTTTCTGTCTCATGACTAGTTTGAAAAACTGTAAAACCCGCATTACAGAAGCATCGCTAATCGTGCGCCGCGTTAAGATAGCACCCGGTATACTCCTGGCTCATGCAAGAGCTCTGTCTAAATCTACAGCAAAATATCCGTTGACGCGTGTCGAGGTTAAAGCTATATCAATGCACGCTGGAATACACGGTGACACTCTTGATAACGTCATACTAGGCCAGCTACCAAAACGTATAATCATTGGATTTGTCGATAATAAGTCTTTCAACGGTGATTATGGAAAAAACCCGTTCAATTTCCACCATTACGGGATTAATTATCTTTCTTTATATGTAGATGGCCAGCAAATACCGTCAAAACCTCTGCAGACAGACTTCCTAGATAGTAATATGTATGTGGATGCATATCACACATTATTTTCTGGCTCGGGTATTCACTTTCTCAACGGCGGTAATTGTATCTCGCGTTTGAAATATCCACACGGCCATTGCCTTTTCGCGTTTGATCTGACACCCGATCTCTCGGCTAATAGCAGCAGCCACTGGAACTTGATGAGGCATGGCAGCGTGAGGATAGAAGTACGCTTCGCGAAGTCTTTACCAACAACGATTAATTGTATTGTGTACGCTGAGTATGATAATGTGTTGGAGATCGACTCATCCAGACAGGTCATCGTAGATTTCAGCGGCTGATGAGAGAGAGAGAGAGAAGCCCCTCAGTTTCCACTGATCATTCAGAGCGCGACGGTCGAAAATAAAAACGGCATAATGTATATTGTTATTGATCTACAGAGTATGATAGATAAAGATAACCTGTTTATACCTAAAGAAGTAGCTGTCGTATCGGTAAAAACTGAAGACTTTGGTCATTGGGTTGTAAAGCCGCCTTATACGGATGACAACCTGCCTGTCTTTGTAAAGAGCCGAAATATGTGGCTATGTGATCATATTCACGGTATAGCATGGTCTAAAGGCGATACATCGTTACAAGCGTTGGAAACAAATCTGAAAAGGATCGCGGGTCAGGCTACACGAATTTTTACGTGTGGTTCTGAGAAATCAGCGTATCTAACACAGCTCACGGGGTATTTTATTATAAATTTGGGGGATGATGAAGAGGCTCCTTCATTACGCCACCTACCCCGAAGCGACGCACGTTGTATGTATCACTGTGCTGCAAACCACAGACAAGCCTACAGATGCGCCCTGAACAACGCTATCAGAATCAAAACTTGGCTCTGTCAAAGTGAGCAGATTACCTCCTTATGGGAGTATAGAACTACCACGTCATGGGGTATTGGTATGTCAGAGACCAAGACCGAGGAGGAAAAAGAACCCTCGAGCCATGAACAGTCTTCAGGTCTTACAGTCTCTCAAAAACATAAAGGAGCATGCTATAGGCGTCTATCCAGCCGATCGTATCCCGAAGGTGTGGACGAAACCGACGGCATTCGTGGTTAACACCGATGGATACAAACGACCAGGGGCCCACTGGGTTGCCATGTACGTCGATCGAAATGGACACGGATGGTTCTTCGACAGTTACGGCCTACCTCCAATCATCCCACAGCATCTCGCGCGTCTCCGAAGAAACTGCCGCCTCTTCCGTTGCAACACCGTTCAACTTCAAGGCCCTAATTCGCAATGTTGTGGACAGTATTGCGTTATGTTTCTTCATTATATGGCTACTGGCCTCGGTATTCAACGATTTAGAGACGTATTTTCGCATAATTTGCAGCAAAACGATAAAATAGTTCATGCGTATTATAACGCGTATATCAATAAGGGTGGTAAATCTAAGGGCGTGGTTTCCGATACAGATGGCTGTATCGGCAGGGGTTATAGAATTAAGCATCTACATTGTATACAGCACTGCTGTTCTCGTTCTCGGTAATTTTATGATAATAAAATTTTAAACGTTACGTCTAACTCCTGTCTCATTTCTTTCAACAAGAATCATACGTGCCGTTTTAAAATTCTGTGTCTATCACCCTATCCCGTTTCTTTCAACGCAAATCATACGGGGTGGTGACACGTAGCGGATACCAGATACCGCTGACGATCAATGCTCTCGTTCTCTGTAATTATATGATAATAAAATTTTAAATGCAACGACCAACTCCTATCTTATTTCTTTCAATAACAAGAATCACCCGGGCTGTTTTAAAACCCTCCGTCTACCTTCTATCCAGTTTCTTTCGGCGAAAAGCATGCACATGGTGATGCGTGGGGGGTGTCAGATTTCGCTAACGATCAACGTTGTTATCTCTAACGCTGCTGCAGAGCGATCAACACTCATCGTCAGTCAGCGTTCAAGGCTTGAAACTTTACGCTGGCCTGAAGGTATCATGAATATCGTCGTTGATATACAAGGTCTGAAGGATAAATATAATAATTTCGTGCCTAAAGAAATCGCCGTGGTCTCTGTGAAAACATCTTACTTAGCACACTGGGTCATATCACCGCCTCACGCTTATAACGTACTGCCTCCTAGTGTGAAACGACAAAACACGTGGCTAAAGTGCAATCATCACGGTATAGAGTGGTCCGAGGGCGAAACGCCTTTACGAGCGGCCGAAGCTACTTTAAAGCAAATCGCTGTACAATCCGATCGCCTGTTTACAAGGGGGGCTGACGCAGCCGCATATTTGACACAACTAACTGACTGCTTCGTTATAAATCTAAAGGAGGACGAGGAACCACCGTCTCGTAATCTCCCCGAGAGCAGTACTTTTTGCATATTCCACGGTTTACTACACAAAAATACCTCGCTCAAGTGTGCTCTCAATAACGCTGTGAGAATAAAAAAATGGCTTTCTCATAACGATCGTTCCAGCTCCTTGTGGGAGTACAGAACCACCACGTCCTGGAATGTTGGCTTATTAACGGCGGAGCATCGGAAAGAGGGAAAAGACCTCTGCCAAGGTGACACCCTGTGACATTGGTGGGAGATACTGCATCAAAAGATTGTTGTCAGCTCTTTTCTGCATACGGAGTGGGGACATGGATCTACCAAGCAGAGAGTTTAAATCATCTGAACTCTCTGATGCTCAGACAGTGTTCCCAAGTCACCGTAGAAGTAAACGACGCGAATTAAAAGTACTCTTAGACATCTTTTTGCACGATATTGCAACGTTTAAAGCAAGAATACACGACTTATCAGAACTCTGCGCTTTAACGGTGAATATCAAAAAACTCGATCTGAACAATGGATTTTGCACGCATCAACCAAGTAGGCCTTTTGGATTCCGTTCGCCCCGTCAAAAGACTGGCCGATCTTGAACTTGCCAAAGACTACTACATCACCGGTATACAAACCGTCGAAACGCTATGGGGCACGCGTATTGCTGTGGTCGTGGACAACGCGTTTACATGCTACCTACCAGCTAGATTCGTTAAAGCCTTCGAAGACGCGAGCGAGTTATACCAGCAGATGCGCATCACAGCCGCGAGCAAAAATTTAATCATGCTGTACCACGGCACAAAACTGAACAAAGTTGAGTTCAAAGCTGCTAAAGAATAATCATAAACAGGTATGTAGGAAAAACTCATTTATGAGCTATCTGAACACCCCCACATGTACACGAGCCTCTCTCACATTATGGTATCTCTATCTTCTCTAGCTAAAGCACCGCCCGACCATCTAAGCAACGCACCTCGTAAACCACCGCTCCATGGTCAGCGACGTCGTCGTGAAAACGGGCGAAAAAACAAAAATATCTATTGTGTGTTACGTGCCATATTATAACCAATATTGTAAAAATTAATAGCATCTGAAATATATATATAAAAAAAAGAAAAAAAAAAGGTGGCACACTACGGCTACACTCTACCCATCCCCCCTCCGCACACCCGCAAACCTCTCACCCACAACACCGACCGGACTCACGACGGCCGACTTGTGGGGGAAAGGAGTGGGGATAGGAGTGGGGGTGGCCATAGTGCGCCACCTACTACTCACGGATCAAGGAACATCAACGGTGTGCCAGATATGGCCATAATCTCCAGTCAGCATTAGCAGAACACACGATGGCAACTGGACACTCTATCCTTTTCGACAAGGCTCAAATGCTGGCCAACCCTTCGAGTTACTTCTTCAGAAAACATAGAGAAGGACTAGAAATCCGAAAACACCCGGACAACCTGAACAGAGACGGAGGTTACCAGGTCCACCCTATCTGGCACGCCGTCCTCCCGATTTTTTTAATTGATCAGCTGATCAATTGAAATCTCCGATTGGCTAATGTAATCATCCGGAACGATGACCATGCGTATATAAGGACTACCTGAGACCACGGAGCTTCAGTATCGGAGCTCCTAGCCCTGATGACGCAAACTGTAACGTTTGCGAAACGTCGGCAATACGCTGAATTTTCAAATCATCTATTTTTTCTGAAAAAAAAACGAAAAATCTTTGGAAAAAATATCGTAGGAAAATTTGTAAAAAACGAAATTGAAGCTTGGACTTCCTCCTTTATGATTTCAATCGAAGAAATGCGTAAAACCATTTTTACTGCAAACGGGGTCCACTCAAAACAGAATAAAAAAACGACAAAAAATGGCCGTTTTCAAAACTGAGTGCTAACTGTAAAAAAAATCGTAGAAATTTAAAAAAAAAGCCAAAATGAAGGTGAAACCCTCCCCTTCAAAACGGCGTTAGTTAAATTGGCCTAGGCCAAATACCGGCGAAATGGCATGAAAAACCGTCCTGGCACTCTTTTTAATTCTTGTCCGAATACTTTTCGCCGGTAGTGTATATATATATATATATATATATATATATATATACTTATTTAAGCAATATATCGGTATAATGATTGGTTGTTTATGTTTAGTAATATGCATATACCTACACGTATTTAGATATACATGTACTGGAACGAAAACACTTACGCGTAGTACCGGCACTTCCTTATAAAGACTTTTTATCCTGATTTTCATCCTATCTTGTCCGATATTCGATATTTTGGGGTGGAAAACTGCGAAAAAGACGCGACAACGTTTCGCGTGCGTTGTTGACTGTTGCCGTCCGCGGCCATCTTGATCACTATGCTAACGGCGAAGCTACACTTACGAAAGCGTCTGGCCGCCGCCTATCATGAAAAACCGGAACTGAAAAATGCGTACGTGACTTTTTGCACGTTTCGATAATTAACTATTAAAAGACATTACTGTAATTAAAATAACGCGTAAAATATGTAGAAAAATCCAACAAATCGAAGGGAATAACTCGCGCGGTAAATTTGTGAGAAAATGACCGGTAATTTAAGAGTGAAAAGAATGAATGTTTCTGCGCATGCGCGTGGGACAAGCGACAAGGGAAAGCACGAATGAGAGAGTGTGTTTTTAATTATTTCCAAAATTAATTAAAAACTCTTTAATTACGGAAAAATCTTCGCAAAATGTTTAATAGGTTTTAATATGTTTGACTACTAATGCTTTTATCATTTTTAGTTATTTGATAACTTTTTGGGAAGTTCAGACTTAATTTTTGGGCAGGTTTGAATTGGCATCTTTTGTGAAATTATGATTTGATTGATAATTTTTTGAGAGACTCTTATAACTATTTGTGAGTTGCTAATTTATTAAGAAAATTTTTGTGGGGTTCTCCTATCATTTTTTGAGAAATTTGATGTGAATCAGAGAATTTTTGCAAGGTTGGTTTTCTTGGGAGAAAATCTCTTTCATAACTTTTAGTGAAGGTTTTGTGTCGAAACTGAGATTTTTTACCGGACCAACTATTTGGGGGCAGTAAATGTACTTGCCTCAACTTTTTTTACAGCATTTATGCTGTATTTTTGCGGGAATTTGTTGACTTTTCGTATGGAATTCATACCTTGACAATTAAATATGTCTATATTGTGTACGTACTTGGGTGATACAAAAAAATCAGCATTTTTTTTCGGTGTTGCAGCAAAATATAATAATATTTTATCAAAAAGTGATTCTATCAAGAATTCGATTGTTAATAAAAATTTTAAAGGAAGCTCTAGCGATTTTGTTCTGATTTCGGCTAAAAATGTCGAAATCAGAAATACATAATCGAATTTCGAGCTACTGTATCGCTACTATATCGGGACTAAAAATGCATTGTGAAATAGTTCTCTAAGAAGTGTTCAAGTGAATTCAAACTTCGTAATCAACCGTCAGAACTTATAAAATTAATAGATTACTTAAAAACTTCCAGTAGTTCTGAAAAGATACGACGTATAAAAGAACCACGAACAAATAAGAACTCGTATTTTTATTTAAAAAAAAAAAATTGTTCAAAAAAATATTAGACTGAAATATCCATACCAACAGAAATAAAATGCACTAAAAGTTTTCGAATTTAATAAAAAATCTAAATAAAACAAAATTCTCGGAGCAAAATAAAGTATGTAAATTATAGGTTGAATTGAAAAAAAACTTGTTAGGAAAAAAAATTCCGTATCGAAAAATATTCCATAAATAATTACACCGAAAAAATACTTCAATAGCATCAAAATGCACTTAAAGTTTTTGAATAAAAGAAATCGAAACGAAATGATATTTTGAAACAAAAAAGGTATGTGCACAGAATATCGAGAGCAAACGTTCGATTAGAAAAAAGAATTTCGGTAGAAGTACTACACCAGTTTATTTATAACGTTTATTGATTACGAATTTTATATCATCAGCAATTGGTAAAAAAAAGAAATTGTTGAAGTACTTATGAAATTCTTTTCTTTTTGCTCAAAATGGTTTCGCATCACTGGCTTCCGTTTTGAGTTGGTTTCATTCTGATTGTTTTTTTCATTTCAAAACTTCAGGTGCATTTTATTTCTATTAGAATAATTCTTCATATACATAATCTCTTTTTGAATTTGCGAAACAACCAAATTTATGCTGACAAAGTTATCGACTAAAAAAATTTGGATGGAAAAAAAAAATTTCGACCGAAGTACATAGCGAGGTTATAACAACGTTTATCAATTATGCATAGTACATTGTGTACATTTAGCAATAAAAAATGAGCGAACTACTTTAAGCCAATATTTTAACAATAAAAATTATTTTTTTTTATTTAAAAATTGTTATTTAGTTTTTTTTTATTAATCTATACAATGTGCTTAATTTAATTCAATTTGCTTAATTCATTCATGATTACAATCTCGCCAAGTACTTCGGCCGAAATTTTTTTTTCAATCTAATTTTTTTCTTTTGAAATTTTTTATTGTATCTGAATTTTTTTCATTCTAATTGTTTATTCTTGTTCTTTTTGCGTAGAACTACTGTACTGTAGCACATCCATATTTTTAATTAATTGGAAGATTTTTATTAGAGGTTAATAGGCTTTAATGTTTTTTACCATTATTGCTTTTATAGTTTTAATTTGTTTTTGTATAGTTTAGGCTTCATTTTTGGTCGAATTTGAATTAGCATCTTTTGTGATTTAAGGTCTCTACCATTCTAGGGTGATTCAAAACCATATATAATTCAAACCTAGGGTGGTATCATATACCATTCTCTCAGTTATATAAAAACGAAGAGAGTAGTTTACAAATAAACGTTATTATTGCATGCAAGGGACATTTTATGGTAAAAGAGAAGAGGCACCGTTTTCGACTCCGTTCTAGAGTTTACGTTCAGAAAAATGGAATGTTGGGGCTAGGGTTAATAAAAAAAAATTATTTATTTAGGCACTATGCAAAAGTTTATTTATTGAATTACACTTTATTTTTGCATTATCACTCTTCTATCTATATTGTAACGACTTTTTCCCGGAAAGTCGAACAAAATACCTCACTCTCGATAACTCTGGGCGCCAGTTTAAGATATTTCTTAAACAAATTTTATTCGAATTTATCGAGAACAAGATTTTTAGATTCTCCCGGTCGTAGCTGTAAGTTTGAATCGAGGTGGTAGAGGGGCGAAGTCAGACACTTGCACAAAATAAGTTCACATTATTAAGTCGATATACGGAATTACAATAGAAATTTTATTTTAAAACAATCCATAAAAAATGAGATTATAAATGGAGTTTTTGTATTATTTTCCGGAAAAATATTTAGTATAAAGTTAATTCTCTCTACATAAATTATACCATAATCCATCTATTCTTGTCGGTAATTAAATTATATAATATTTTTAATTTCTTTCCATTTTCATTTATTAACCGTCAATAAAAAATCGCAACAAATAAATAATATTATCAAGAATTAATCGACAAATTATACAATAGAAATTCGGAGAGCCACGCTCTACGAATTTCTTTTCCTTCAAAAAGATTAACTCTTGATAAATTTAATACGTAATTTTCTTATAATTAAGGACTCTCGTTGAACGAATAAATATCAAGTTTGAATTCCTCTCGGCAATTCTAAAATTCTACAACGGAATGTACGGCAGATTTTATACCGCGATTAAACGTATCATACAACAAATTCATATCAAGCGCGAACGTACCCCGAAACAATATCGCTCTTTTTAACTTCAATAATTCGTCACACTATTCACGTCAATTTTTAGAGCTCTTTCAATACAACAAAATTAAACAAAACGATATTAAAAGTGAGACGACGGCTCACCGCTACAGTTTCAGAAGTAAGAAATCCGGAAAAAGACCACGGATGTTTCTTCTCGATAATTCCGGCTACGTCGGTTTCTTGTACAGGGTTGGCGACGGCTCGATAGAAAACGTCAGGCTCCGTTGAAGTTCAATACGAAAAAGTCCCCGATAAATTATGGAAACGCGACTTCATAGTTTTGGGTCCTAGCCCCCCACCCTTTGCCTACTCGCGGGAATCTTCTCGATTTTTCGTCTCCTTTCCAACTCGCAAATTCGAATTTTGGTTGAGCGCCACGCTGGCGAACGTTGACCTTTGCCAGCCGAGATTTTCCGAAGACTCCCGATGCTGTTAGACGCACCTCTCGAGATTAGACAGCTCCGGGTGAGGGCTTCGAGCTAGCGACCACTCTCGATACACTTTTCGCGTTCCATCGATGACAATTACGGCTGACCTTGACGTGGCTTATGCCTTCCCTCACGACGATACAACGATACCGACGACCAGAATATTCTTGATGTTTTCGCTGCATGACCCCGTCGTTCGCTCGTACATAGTTCATAATAAAAATAATACAAAATAAAATTAATAATACGGAAATACGCTCGCATTTGACTCTATTATCATGTTCTCGAGAGGAATTCGTCTTCGAACCCGACGTATCCCCTCGTGCCGTGCCAATATCTGTACTCTTAGTGACATGGGCAAAATTACCACGTCACAATATATATAAGTCACTTTAACCCAAAGTTGAAACTGACCGCGATCTTTATAACCTCACGACAAAGATATTAAATAATCATCGAATACGAGTTTATCATACACTATTCTCTTAGCTATAAAAAAAAAACAGAGAATGGTTTCTAAATAAACCTTATTATTGCATTCAAGGAACATTTTATGGTAAAAGAGAAAAGGTATCGTTTTCGACTCCGTTGTAGAGTTAGATGTGGAAAATAAAAATTACAGGCTTAACAATAATAAAAAATACATATTTGTTCAAGCACTGTTCGAAATATGATAGAAATGAATTGCACTTTATTATTTTCGCACTATCACTTTCTTATTATAATAGACGTCACTGTAATCAAAAGTCGATCAAAACTAACCGCGATCTTTATAACCTCATGACTGTTCAACAATATAGTACGGTTGTCGGTTAGCTGTCATTTCCATCGATCGATTGAATATTACCAGAGTTTTACCAATATCACTAATGTCACTAGACAGCGACTACGAAAAAGACAGTTGCGCATCAAAATGTGTGCGAAAAAATGTTCAATTTTTCGGTACAACGAAAAAAAAACATTAATATTTTTGATACTATTTAAGCTACGAGGTTTTAATTAATCGCAATCGAAAGAGAAAAAAAAATAAAAATACGTGAATTTAAATGAACCTCCAAAATGCTATAATTTAGTTTATATTAAAGAAACAATTTTTGAGAACAAGTAGAATCACGGTCCTTCTGGTAAAAGTATCTTGTGCGACTCGCTTCGTAAATGTACTTGTCTCGAGTCGCTACCGCGACTCTTAATCGATCGTTGGATATGACAGCTAACCGACAACTGTACTATATTGTTGAACAGTTATGAGGTTATAAAGATCGCGGTTAGTTTCTATCGACTTTTGGTTACAGTGACTTTTATTTTAATAAGAAAGTGATAGTGCGAAAATAATAAAGTGCAATTCATTTCAATAATTTTTCTAACAGTGCTTGAACAAATATGTATTTTTTATTATTGTTAAGCCTGTAATTTTTATTTTCGACATCTAACTCTACAACGGAGTCAAAAACGATACCTTATCTCTTTTACTATAAAATGTTCCTCGAATGCAATAATAAGGTTTATTTAGAAACCATTCTCCGTTTTTTTTTATAACTAAGAGAATCGTGTATGATAAACTCGTATTCGATGATTATTTAATATCTTTGTCGTGAGGTTATAAAGATTGCGGTCAGTTTCGACTTTGGGTTAAAGTGACTTTTATATATATAGATAGAAGAGTGATAATGCAAAAATAAAGTGTAATTGAATAAATAAACTTTTGCATAGTGCCTAAATAAATAATTTTCTTTGTTAACCCTAGCCCCAATAATCCATTTTTCTGAACGTAAACTCTAAAACGGAATCGAAAATGGTGCCTCTTCCCTCTTCTCATTTACCATAAAATGTCCCTTGCATGCAATAATAACGTTTATTTGAAAACTACTCTCTTCGTTTTTAAATAACTGAGAGAATGGTGTATGATACCACCCTAGATTTAAATTATATATGTTCTGAATCACCCTAGAGTGGTAGAGACCTTAAATATATGAAAATACTATTTGCACTTGCAACCCAAAATGGAATCAAGTGATGCGAAACAATTTTGAGCGAAAAGATATTTGATTTGAGAAAAAAAATTCATAAATACTTCACCAATTTTTTTTACCTATTGCTCATAAGATATAATTCGTGATCAAACAATGTTATAAAAGAAAAACTCGCGTAGTGGTTCGGCCAAAATTCTTTTTTCCAATCAACGTTTTGCTCTCGAAATTTCGTGCGCATACTTTTTTGTTTCAAAATCTCGTTTCGTTATGAGTACTTTTATTTAAAAACTTTCGGTGCATTCTGATGCTATTGGAGTATTTCTTCGGTATCATTCTTTATGGAATATTTTCCGATCCGTTGATCTGTTGGCATGCATGTTTCGATGTAATATCTTTAGAAAATTTTTTTTTACAAAATTAAAAAAATATCAAGTTTTTACTTGTTCGTTGTTCTTTTATGGGTCGTATTTTCTCAGAACTACTGTACGTATTAAGTAATCTAATAATTTTATAAATATTGATGGTTAATTACAAATATTGAATTCATTTGAACACTTCTTAGATCAATATTTCACATTGCATTTTAAGTCCGAATATAGTCGCGATACACCAACTCGAAATTCGATCATGTATCCATTTTTAGCAGAAACAATTAAAAAAAAGTGGACAAGTGCGAGTCGGACTCGCGCACGAAGGGTTCCGTACCGTTATCTATAAAAAGGGCAAAAAATCACGTTTGTTGTATGGGAGCCCCCTTAAATATTTATTTTTTTTCTGTTTTTTAGTATTTGTTGTTATAGCGGCAACAGAAATACATCATCTGTGAAAATTTCAACTGTCTAACTATCACGGTTCATGAGATACAGCCTGGTGACAGACGGACAGCGAAGTCTTAGTAATAGGGTTCCATTTTACCCTTTGGGTACGGAACCCTAAAAATCGCTCGAGCGACCTTTAAAATTTTTATTCAGGATCCAATTCTTAAGAGAATCATTTTTTGATAAAATGTTACCATATTTTGCTGCGATACCGAAAAAAAAGTTAATTCTTTTACATCATTCAGATACGTACACAATATACACATATTTAATTGACAAGGTATGAATTCCATACAAAAAGTCAACAAATCCCCGCAAAAAAAAAAAAACAGCATAAATGCTGTAAAAAAAGTTGAGACAAGTACATTTACTCCCCCCAAATAATTGGTCCGGTAACAAATCTCAGTTTCGACACAAAACCTTCACTAAAAGTTATAAAAGAGATTTTCTCCCAAGAAAACCAACCTTGCAAAAATTCTCTGATTCACATTAAATCTCTCAGGAAATGATAGGACAACAACCAAAAATTTTCTCAATAAATTAGAAACTCACAAAAAGCTATAAGAACCTCTCAAAAATTTATCAATCAAATCATAATTTCACAAAAGATGCCAATTCAAACCTGCCCAAAAATTAAGTCTAAATTTCACAAAAAGTTATTAAATAAATAAAAATGATAAAAGCATTAATAGTCAAATACATTAAAACCTATTAAATTCCAATAAAAACACTTTCAACGAATTGAAAATACAGTTGTTCTACACAACAAGAATAAGAATTAAAAAATAATTATCAGAAAAAATTTTGATACAAAAAAGATTTCAAACGCAAAAAATTAGATTGAAACAAAAATTTCGGCCGAAGTACTTGGCGAGTTTGTAACTATAAGTGATATATTAACCCATTAACGCCGAGGTGATCAGAATTTTTACTAACTGTTCAACGTGTTTATTTATTATGTTATCCGACCAAAAAAATAATGCAATACCTCTATTCCTACGCGGAATTCGATGCTCTTTCAGAATCTGAGCTCAAAATTTCGATTAGACACCGAGAAAAAAAAATATGGCCGATTTAAACGTGAAAAACGTGAAAATTTTCGAAAAAAAAATTTTTTCGCATTTTTTTTCACAATGATACCGCAAAGCTATCAACTTTTTACAATGATCAGAGGTGATCATGGCACTCGAACATTAAGAGAAATTTTTTTCAGAAAAATTCATCGACGCGTTTTTTCAAAATGGCGGCGAGAATGAAAAATTTTTATAAAAATCTTAATCTATCGGTTTCTTCAAAACTATAAACTTGAGAAAAAAATTTCTAAGAACAAAAATGGCTTAAAATTAGTCGAAAAATACTCTTAAATTTTTTCAGAATTTTTGAAAACAATTTTTAATTTTCGAAAATTTCAAAAAATCCAATTTTTCAAAAATACCTGAAAAATTTTTGGAAAAATTTCCTTCAAGTGTTCCTTGACTACTTCTTTTCTGATTCTGTGCATATACATTGTTTTTTTCTACTCCTAGCATTACCCAGAGACAACGGCGTGGACGTGGTAGAACTTTGTCTCCTTTGGGGTGCTTTTTTTTCGTGAGTCCCCTTGCCTCTCACGTTTCGGGGTGCTTTTTTTCGTGAGTCCCCTTGCCTCTCACGTTTCGGGGTGCTTTTTTCGTGAGTCCCCTTGCCTCTCACGTTTCGGGGTGCTTTTTTTTTCGTGAGTCCCCTTGCCTCTCACGTTTCGGGGTGCTTTTTTTTCGTGAGTCCCCTTGTCTCTCACGTTTCGGGGTGCTTTTTTTCGTGAGTCCCCTTGCCTCTTACGTTTCGGGGTGCTTTTTTTCGTGAGTCCCCTTGCCTCTCACGTTTCGGGGTGCTTTTTTCGTGAGTCCCCTTGCCTCTCACGTTTCGGGGTGCTTTTTTTTCGTGAGTCCCCTTGCCTCTCACGTTTCGGGGTGCTTTTTTCGTGAGTCCCCTTGCCTCTCACGTTTCGGGGTGCTTTTTTTTCGTGAGTCCCCTTGCCTCTCACGTTTCGGGGTGCTTTTTTCGTGAGTCCCCTTGCCTCTCACGTTTCGGGGTGCTTTTTTTCGTGAGTCCCCTTGCCTCTCACGTTTCGGGGTGCTTTTTTTCGTGAGTCCCCTTGCCTCTCACGTTTCGGGGTGCTTTTTTTCGTGAGTCCCCTTGCCTCTCACGTTTCGGGGTGCTTTTCTTCGTGAGTCCCCTTGCCTCTCACGTTTCGGGGTGCTTTTTTTCGTGAGTCCCCTTGCCTCTCACGTTTCGGGGTGCTTTTTTCGTGAGTCCCCTTGCCTCTCACGTTTCGGGGTGCTTTTTTTTCGTGAGTCCCCTTGCCTCTCACGTTTCGGGGTGCTTTTTTTCGTGAGTCCCCTTGCCTCTCACGTTTCGGGGTGCTTTTTTCGTGAGTCCCCTTGCCTCTCACGTTTCGGGGTGCTTTTTTTCGTGAGTCCCCTTGCCTCTCACGTTTCGGGGTGCTTTTATCGTGAGTCCCCTTGCCTCTCACGTTTCGGGGTGCTTTTCTTCGTGAGTCCCCTTGCCTCTCACGTTTCGGGGTGCTTTTTTTTCGTGAGTCCCCTTGCCTCTCACGTTTCGGGGTGCTTTTTTTCGTGAGTCCCCTTGCCTCTCACGTTTCGGGGTGCTTTTTTTCGTGAGTCCCCTTGCCTCTCACGTTTCGGGGTGCTTTTTTCGTGAGTCCCCTTGCCTCTCACGTTTCGGGGTGCTTTTTTTCGTGAGTGCCCTTGCCTCTCACGTTTCGGGGTGCTTTTTTTTCGTGAGTCCCCTTGCCTCTCACATTTCGGAGTGCTTCTTTTCGTGAGTCTTCTTGTCTTTCATTTTAACATTTCTTTTATCAGTGCTTTTTTGCCCAACAATTATTGCATACATATAGATTGCATTTTTCACAATAGATCCTTGTTCTTATTGGACATTTTTCATTTGAACAATTTTTTAATTTGTCCCTATTAGATCGTGTATGAAGTGTTTTACTTGTTTGACCTTTTTGAATATAATATTTAGCAATTGAAGTAGTTAACTCTTTTATTCCACTTTTTTTCTTTCCATCACGTGTAGCATTGAAAATTACGTGGGCATTTGTAATGGATGCCTGTATAAATCTTATAAAAACGACCCATGTCCATTTTTTGGAACGTATACTTGGAAGTACATTATTGCAGTGTCCATCATGCACATCAACACCACCCATAAATTTGTTGTACAAATGAAAAGCTTGCGGAAAATGTATATCAGTTTTGGATCGAGCCTCTGAACTATATCTTCTCGAAGTTGATAGTGGACTTACACCTGCAGCAGTTGAAGCTATTGAAACGGGCTTCGAATCCATAATAGTGATGAAATTTATGCCACTATTTCGATCATGTTTTACAATATAAGTACCTCGTGGAGCTTTCTTTTCAAGCATATTCTTTTCTTTGACTCGATTGTCTCTGATAGTGCCAGTGCATTTCAAACGTAATTTTTGCAAGTGTAAAATTAAATCCATATTTGTAAAAAAATTATCAAAGTACAAATGAAATGCAGGGATTTTATTATAATTTATTAGCCGAAAAAAAGGTTCTAATAAATGCAATACTACACGAGTACCTAAAGCACATTTTACTAATTTGTTTCCGGTTTGGGAATTTTTACCGCAATATAGATCTAAATTTAGTAGATAGCCGTCTGAAGTGCATAAACCCCAAAATTTCAAACCAAACTTTATTGGTTTCCCTCGAATAAATTGTTTCAAAACAGTTTTTGCATAAGACTTGGCCATCATTTCATCAATAGATATAGAAGTTTTCCATATTCCGAACTTTAGGAGGTTGTTTTGGAAAAGTTTCAACATCGAACGAACCCGCCACCCTCTATCGTTTGGATCCTTGTCTTCAGCTTTTGAATATTTTATTTTAGACTTGATTTCTTCAAACTTATCGCGAGTCATTGCAGAAGAAACAATTTCACTAGATAAGAATGGATCAGATGACCAATAATCTCTCTGAGACTTTCTTTTATTCAATGAACTGAAAATAACTATACCTATAAAAGTGTCAAGATCTTGTAATTTCAGATCATAATTATTCTCTTTAGACGCATCAATTATATATTGTTTCATTTCGGCGGAAAAAAAGGTTTCAAACAATTGGAAAGGCTCGCACGCCTGTATATTCTTTTTTGTAGCTTCAGATAATAATATTGTTTCTTCACAAGTATTTGGATATGATTTCTCGCCATCGATCCAAATGAATTCGTGATTTTTTTCAAGTTTATCTAAGTTTTCAGAATAAGTAGCACAAGCTTTTTTATAAGTAATATTTGGTATTGTGAATTCATGTTCAGAATCGGAATCAGATATCGAATCACAATCGGAATCAGAATCATCGGAGCCTGAATTGTCTGCATTCGGAATCAAAATGTTTTCGTCGGAATCACTATCCGAATAATCTGATTCATACTCTGCATGCAATGAAGCAGAAGATTTTGAACGTTTTCGTGACATAACAAATGTATTGAAAAAGTGAAAACTAATATTTTTTTTATATGCTTTGCCTATAATTCATGTAAAAATTGTATACAACATATGTGTCCATGCACAAGTGAAAGGATATACGAGTTTGTTCGTGAATTTTGTAGTGGTAGCTAGAAACAAAATTTTATGTACCATTCAAGAAAATTTTTTTTCTCTAAACCTATAGACTTTACGAAAGAATTTTTAACAACAAAAAAGTCTTAAAATTAGTCAAGGAACACTTGAAGGAAATTTTTCCAAAAATTTTTCAGGTATTTTTGAAAAATTGGATTATTTGAAATTTTCGAAAATTAAAAATTGTTTTCAAAAATTCTGAAAAAATTTAAGAGTATTCTTCGACTAATTTTAAGCCATTTTTGTTCTTAGAAATTTTTTTCTCAAGTTTATAGTTTTGAAGAAACCGATAGATTAAGATTTTTATAAAATTTTTTCATCCTCGCCGCCATTTTGAAAAAACGCGTCGATGAATTTTTCTGAAAAAAATTCCTCTTAATGTTCGAGTGCCATGATCACCTCTGATCATTGTAAAAAGTTGATAGCTTTGCGGTATCATTGTGAAAAAAAATGCGAAAAAATTTTTTTTTCGAAAATTTTCACGTTTTTCACGTTTAAATCGGCCATATTTTTTTTTCTCGGTGTCTAATCGAAATTTTGAGCTCAGATTCTGAAAGAGCATCGAATTCCGCGTAGGAATAGAGGTATTGCATTATTTTTTTGGTCCGATAACATAATAAATAAACACGTTGAAAAGTTAGTAAAAATTCTGATCACCTCAGCGTTAATGGGTTAAGTCAATTAAGCGAAAAAACTCACCAAGTACTTCTGCCGAAATTTATTTTTCAATCTAATTTTTGCGTTTGAAATTTTTTTTGTATCAAAATTTTTTCTGATAATTATTTTTTATTCTTATTCTTGTTGTGTAGAACAACTGTATTTTCAATTCGTTGAAAGTGTTTTTATTGGATTTTAATAGGTTTTAATGTATTTTGACTATTAATGCTTTTATCATTTTTGTTTATTTAATAACTTTTTGTGAAGTTTAGACTTAATTTTTGGGCAGGTTTGAATTGGCATCTTTTGTGAAATTATGATTTGATTGATAAATTTTTGAGAGGCTCTTATAGCTTTTTGTGAGTTTCTAATTTATTGAGAAAATTTTTGTGGGGTTCTCCTATCATTTTTTGAGAGATTTCATGTGAATCAGAGAATTTTTGCATGGTTGGTTTTCTTGGGAGAAAATCTCTTTTATAACTTTTAGTGAAGGTTTTGTGTCGAAACTGAGATTTGTTACCGGACCAACTATTTGGGGGGAGTAAATGTCTCAACTTTTTTTACAGCATTTATGCTGTTTAGTAACATTTTAGGGACCCTCTTCGAGCATTTTTATGACTCTTTTGCATAGTTTTTGCGACACTTTTCAAGCTTTTTTGACGCAATTCAGCGACGATGTGTCAACATTTTTGGTATACTGAAACGAAATACACTCACTTATTACTTTTTTAGAAATATAAATACGTTTTCGCCACTTTTCTCGTCGTTTTTACTGCACTTATGGTACGCGCGTTTGTTTACGTCGGCGGCCATCTTAACTTGTGGCATGAACAGAGCTGCACTTAAGTGATGCGCACGTCGCTCACTAGCGTCGCCTCCTATCGGGAAAAATCCCAACTAATTTTCCGAATACGCGTTTCTTTATTTTATTATAATAATCAATTGGCTTTTATAAGAAAATGAATAATTAAGAATTAGATAAAACAAAAGTGCGAATAAACATGCAATGAGGGATACTAAATTCCCTATTATATAATTTTTTTTTTACGAATCAAGCGAGTCGACTACGTCTGCGCATGCGCATGGCGATAGTACTAGGGAATTAACGAATCAGAAAAGCGTATTAAATTATTTTTCAATTATTAATAACTTTGGAAATAATTTATTATTGTTAATAAAAATGGATATAATCAATGATTAAAATTCAAGGGGAACGAAGAGAATATAAGATGTTGCAAAATAAGGTAAAATTAAGAAAATAAGAATTCTCGCGCATGCGCAGTGCAAACAAGCCATGCGTAGGGCCAATGAAAAAGCCGGAGTAAAAGAAAAGCTCCAATGAGAAAATTTACAGCAAAAACTTTTCTTCGAGATTATTTTAAGGACCAATCCGCGTCCGTTAAAAGCGAACAAAGGATTCTCTCGGGTATAAAAGACCGTCCTCAGAGGCATCGAGAGCTCATTCCAGCTCATTCTCGGAAGAGACACGAAGCTCTTAGCAGCAGACGATCTCTCTGATTCTAGCAGCAAGAAACCTACCCTTCCTACACAATTTCACACTAAGAGGGCAGAGACCATTCGGGTTCGTTTGGTCTAAAGATTTAAGGTGTGAGATTTCCTATCCATTCATACTAGGAGGGCTGGACCCATTCGGCTTCGTTTGGGTCAAAGATTTCCAGTGTGAACACCTTTCCTTTGTTTTGTACTGAGAGGGCAGGAATCATTCGGGTTCGTTTGATTTCAAGATTTTCAGTATTGAACTCTCCTTACCTCCACACTAAGAGGGCAGGAATCGTTTGGCTTCGTTCGATTTCAAGATTTGAGGTGTAGAAACCTTTATCAGATCCGAAATAAAAACGGTTTTGCTGTTCGAATCGAGATTTCTGTTTGGATTAATTTAAACCTTTTAAAATTTGAAAAAATTTATTTGATTATTGATTTCCAATAAACTCAAAAATCGATTTCTTTTATTAAGTGGTTATTTAAATAGGGCGTTCTAATCAAGAGACGCGGTAGTGGCTCGACGCGAAGTATTAAAAGAAAAAGCCAGCGCGAGGCCTACCGCACTCTTATATACGCGAATATGCCGGTTTAATGACGTCACGGCGTTTTCAAACCGTTCTGACGTACGAACCGTTTGATCAAAAAATCTGAATATTGGTGACGATTTTTTTTTCGATTTTTCTCTTTCTATTGCTCTTTGTTGCAAGTAAATCCGTCCAGCCAATCTTGGGATATGATGATTTAGCGACATAAAATCGAACATTCCGGGATACTGTGCTTTTCTTAGGATTCTTAGGATCAGACAGGTATAAGTCGCGCTCGAATGTGCGGAACATACGCCCTTTTAACGATAATCTACATTTCTCTACTGTCCGTCACGCTGCCCACTGAACGAGGCTACCCTCTCTCCTTGCGCGCCGCTGAGTGAGAGAGACAGCGCGCTAAACCTCGTCCCCTCTCTCTCGCTTGTATAGCGTGCTTTCTCTTTCCCGCTGTTTCGCGCGCTCTATATATATATGATATATATATATATATATATATATATATATATATATATATATATATATATGCCGGCCGAAATCGTAAAATTTGGAGCCGCACTAAAAGTTCGATTGCTCTGCCAAAAAAGTAGATATTCCAATTTTGCAAACAAAATTTTGAAGAGGGCATATACAGCTTCATTCTGGGTAATTTAAATATTTTTTTAAACGATTTTTTTCGGACCTTGTATACATTTTTGAACATGGTCGTTTTTCACTTTTTTTTCAGTTGTTTAAAATTGGTTTAAATTACATGAATTAAATAATACGCGTAGCATTTCTTCCTGTACTTCCTGTATGCACTAACTATCGAGTCGCTACCGCGTCTCTTGATATATATACACATGAGAAATAAACCACATGTAATAATATAACCACATGTAATAATTAAAATATTAATGTATAATATATAATATCGCGTGTCATTGACAATGAGTAAGAGTAAAAAAAAAAAATAGAGCGCAAAGCCGCCCGCGTTTTATCTCTTTCTCATTTGTTTTCAATAAATAATGAATGAAAATATCGTATGTTTTCTGTATCGCGCGCTCTAACACTGTGTTATTCTTTATTTTTTTCTAAAAAAAAAAATGGAGTTTTTATATAAATTTTTCTACAAATATAAGGATGACATTTATATGTCGATCAGTATAATTTTGGGCACGTTTTGTCACCGCTGTGTAATTTCGCTGAATGCCAGCCAATCATCTTCGTAGATACTTGAGATGACTGCTCCCCTGCGAGAGCGTCAGCGCGCGTATTTTGTAGTAATATGCGATGAAATGTGAGGGAAACATATTTTTTTAAATTTTCGTCTTGAATTTAAATTTTATTATTAACTCTGTTTAAGTTATATTAATTTGAATATGAGTGAAGTTTCAGTGCAAGTATAGTGATTCCGAAAAAATTGTGTCCTGTCTTCAGATTTTCCATCAGCTGTCGCTTTTAGTTTCTGACACATCCTTATTGTTTTGTCCTCCCTTTCTGTACCCTGAATTATCATTTTTTTATTCAAATCAAGAGACGCGGTAGCGGCTCAACGCCAAGTATTAAAAGAAAAAGTCAGCGCGAGCCCTGCCGCACTTTTATATACATGAATATGCCGGTTTTATGACGTCATAGCGTTTTTAAATCGCTCTCACGGACGAACTGTTTGAGTAAAAAATCTGAATATTTGTGACGATTTTTTTTTCGATTTTTCTCTTTCTATTGGTCTTTGTTGTAAGTAGATCCGTTTAGCCAATCTTGAGATATGATAATTTAATGAATTAAAATCGAATGTTTCGGGATAATCTGTCTTCCTGGAGACAAACGGGCGTAAGTTACGCTTGAATAGGTGAGACACATGTCCTTTTGATAAGAATCTTCTACATTTCTCTGCTTTCCATCACCCAGTCCCGCTGAACGAGGCTTATACCCCCTTTTATCACGCGCCACTGAGTGAGAGAGACAGCGCGCGAATCTTCATCCCCTCTCTCTCGCTTGTAGCGCGCTCGCTCTTTTTCTCATTATTGTTATTTCTGTTATTTTAGTTAGTTTAGTATTTTAGTTTCTGTTATTTTTTTGTATAAAAAAAACTATTATTTTTTTGAGAAATTTTAAGCATATTTTAAGTGTGATCGTAGGGAAATCATTCGTTGTATATTATTATTATAATTAAAATATCGATTTTTTTTACAATCTATTATCTATAGCTCCTTGAAAACTCGAACAAAGCGAATCGTCTAGGAGGTTAACATTTTTGTTCTGAAATGTACTTTGTTTAAAACTATGTGAAAAATTATTCGAAGTTTACATCACCTACCTTTTTTTATCCTAAGATAAAATAACCTTTTTTCATAGCGCTTGTACTAATTAATTTGTTTCTTCAATGCTTGTACGGAAGCATAATTCAATTAATAAATTTTAAGCGAAGTACAAACATGAGAAAATAGCTAGTTCTATTTTTCGAATTGTTAATTTTAATAAACATTTTTGTTGTTGATTAGACTAATATTTCCCCACGATTATACTAGTCTTGAAATGCATTGAATGAATAATAGTTTCCTATGAAAATTTAACAGCAAAATTAAAAGGGACTATCGCTGCGGGAAAAAACATTTTTTGTTTATAATTTAAAAATTGATTTACGTAATCTTTAAACAATTGTTGACATATTTTTCAATGTAAGCATCTGTCAAAACGAAAAATTTGACCCACTTATCCATTCGGTTTGTATGATTTTTCAGAGATTAGTGCATGATTAATAGTAAAAAAAATCCACAGTTCAATTATAAAAAATACAACGAACAATTTCCCCATCATCAAAGTTTTTGATGAAAATGGAAGTAGTTTTTGATAAAAATTCAAGAGTAATATCGAAGGGGGTTGACACTGTGGAGAAAAATATTTTACGCTTAGAATTTGAAAAATTCTAATGCACGCCAAGTTTTTGTATAGTTTCTGCAGTGAATTTTTGTGGTACGTACGTGTAGGAACGTGTATTCGTGCGCTTTTCTATATAATTTTTGTTTCATTCATTCAGCATATTATAATACTAATTTCTTGAAATTTTTAGGCTTTACTTCGGAAGCCCTTGAAGCGATGAAACCCTTTATCGGGCACCGTTAAAGGGCACATAATTTGCTGTGGAAATTTGTAAATCATTCGCTGCACTTGGCTTGATGAAAATGATTTCATTTCTTTTTGGAAATAAAGGACAACATTATTTGCGTATTTTTTTCCCGAGGTGAAGGAACTTCTTGTATGTAACAAAAAAGATATAAAAGTCGTGAATAAAAGCATAGTTTTGATTTTAACGTGATAATAACAGTATAGAGTAGTCATATTATGAATAAGGTCGCGACTTTTTAATACTTGGCTTTCTTTTTTTACGTTTTAAAAGTTTTTTCTAGGGTGTAATACTTTGGAAAGGTATTTTAAAATATACGCCAAATATTAAAAAATTGTAACCTTAGTTGTCAAATGACCACCATACATCCGGATATTACTTTGCAAAAAAATTGATTTTCTTTATAACTATCATTTTCTTTCCATTTCATTGTTAAAACTTGTTTTCCTCGTATAATACTCATTTAGCAGTGTTTATGTGTCAGTGATGGAAGAAATTACTGTTTAGCTCTGCGATTGTTTTTGTCATATGAAGGAAGTTACTCAACTTATGTCAAAAAAAATCTGATTAATCATTGTTCCCGAATGAGAATTTTTTTTACCTCTATAGAACAGTTGGTGAGTATGGCCGTTTTTCAAAAAGAAGTGAAATCAATCGCAAAAAACTTTAAAAAAGTAAAAAAAGAACGCCAAGTATTAAAAGACGCGACCTTATAAAATAACCATTCAATATTTTTTATGTTAATATATTACAATTTTTATACCTCGAAAAAACCAAACAAAAAATGTTTATACTTAATTTCCAAAAAAATAAGTAAATATCAACATCCATTTCTCTTCCGTAATACTGAAAAGGGTACTTCACCCCAAAAACAATGAACAAACATACTAGAAAAATTTTGGCATTCATTATCGAATAAAAACCTATTTACATGTTTTATTTTGTTTTTGTCTTGATATATGATGAGTACATAGAAAAAAGATCTAGTTGTAAATTGTTGCCGATGATTGAAAAAAAAAATGAAATCATTTCAACGTAGCCAAGAATGGTGAATGAATTACGAGTTTCGGAATGGAATCATGTACATCTTGAAGATTGACCTGCTAGAGGTTTTTGTCACCTCAAGGGCTTCAAAAAAAATTCTGCGGATATAAAGAAAATGTTATTCTGCTTTTATTTCAGAAGTTTCAGAATTTTTAATAACAAAATTATGATCAGCGGAAAAAGTTAGCCCAGATTAAAAAAAAAAAACAACTCGATAAGTTAATTTGTTTCCGAGATATTCCATGTTTGTCGAATTTGAACGCGCGGATTAACTTTTCACGCGAGCGCGCGCGAGCCCGAGACGGCTACCCCCACTCTGCCGCCAAACGCGACGTCACATTTGGCCTCTCATAAAACCGCTGAAATAAACAATAAATTTATGTGGGATTTTTCCGCCGATTTTTCTCCAATTAGCACAAGCCTTTCTCTGTACGCTGTCCAATTTTTAGCTCTCTATATTGAAATGAGCAGCTGCAATAATTATTGAAAAACAAATTTTTTTATCTCCCCCTAATAAACTTTTTGCAAATTTTTTTTCTTCTAAATTCGTAGAAAAATAAACGCTTTCGAAATATGTCAATTCCGACTCTGTGACTTAAAAATTCGCGATGCAATTCCATTCGTTTATGAGTAAAAATCGTATTTTAATATTATATCTTTTAATTATAAAAAATCGATTTGCCCCAAAGTGTACACGATAGTACGACTCTTTCGGATCAATTTCATTTTGGTTTTATTGCACTGCGACACTCTCTCGGTGTAGAAATTCCTCGTAAAAACAGTCGGTTTTTTAATAACAAATGGCTTTTCTCAAAAACTATTTTTCCGATCAAGCCCAAATTTTGCACACTAATTTAGTGTACCGAGGGGCAAATATCCTGAGATTTTGGAGGCTGTATACGCATTTTTAAACTAATAATAGGCTATGATAGAAATGGCCATTTTAGCTGGTTTATATTTTTTGCGGGCGAACTAATGATCCGATTTTAATTTGCGACCCACCAAATTGTCCGTTTTTCTGATATCTACAAATAGTTACTGAACTTTTTTTTCTCCGATTAATAGTTTTGACGCTATCTCCCAAAAACATGGTTTTGCCAACTTTGACCGCGCGGCAAAAAAAAGCCCCCCAAAATCTGTGGTTGGAAAGTGGTAGGCCTTCATCAGGGACATCAGCCCTACACGAATCCGTCGGTTAGAATCGTTCTGGCTCGGTGTCATGAAAAGGGCCTTTTTCATACCCGGTTCCTGGACTACAGCGGGTCTCTATTTATGAATGATGTATGCAAAGTATTTAATTTGGTTCTGATAAGCATGAGCCTTAACCCTCAGTAGACACACATGGATCTGTAGTGTCCGGCTCGTTTGTGAATTTCTTGTGTTTCGTATCGATTTCCATTATAATAATAATAAAGATTAATTTTTATCCATCACCCAATGCACGCTCTACTCCTCCTCACCTACTACTACTCTCCTGAATTTTTTCAGATTTTTTAATTACCCCGCAATTACCGTAGACCCATGTGTGTCTAAGGAGGTGCGCAAATTGTAGTGTGTATACAGAGGGTTTAAAATAGTATCAGTTTAAAAGAAATACGGTAACCTAATAGACAAGGTGCTTGGTTAGAATTTGGGGGATCTGGGTTCGTTCCCTGTCTTCCGTTTTTTTTTTCGTTTGAACTCTGTTTGCATTATTATAATCAATCATTTGGGAGGTTTATGAAAGAAACATTCTTTCTCTGCGCTCGCTTGAAGAGCGAAGGCTTCGATGGCGTCATGTAAACAGTCAATTGAGATGTTTATAGGAGACTATCGTCTTACTTTTGGGCGATACAAAGGAGCCCTATGCTCAATAACAAGGGCATCAACGCCTCGGCAAGGAAGGGCTAAGGCATTATGCAATGAAACGCAGAACAGTGCACTCTGCTGACCTTTTGACTAATATCCTTTTAGTGTATCGAATACCATTCATCAATTTACCCACCGAATATCTACAGTTTTTTACATTTATTACTTTTTGATTTATTTGTTTATTTTTTTCGCAGCTCAAAATCGTCGTGCGCGTTATTCGAACCGTTCACGACAATAAAAAAATTAACGTGCAAATATTATTGATTTAAATAAATATTTATTTATTTTTATAATACAACTAATTTTAAGGGGACCGTATGGTCTAGAAATTTGAAAAAATCGATTTTTTTTTTTTTCGATATGTCGAAAGTATAGTATCTCAAGAATATACTGTGAAATTTTCATGCGGAAATTCTCAATATTACAGCTTCTACAGCCCATAACGCAGGTAGAGAGCGATCCGCGCGCTCCTAACGGGTCTAGCGCTAACCGGTAACCTAATCGGAGCGCAGCAGCTGTCCCAATCCTTCTCCGAAAATATATACCTGTATATAGTACATACTATATACCTATATATACTTTTCCCTTCCCCGAAATATACCTATTGTCGAACATTTGTGAGGGAAACGGTCATTTCGCTTTCCCCTGACTTGATCAGTACAACGTTACGTTTTGACGAACCAACATCGAAAATTTTGAAATAAAATATCAGAAAATATGGATAGAAAGCAAGGCCGTGACTCTTCTAGACGACCATCTTCTGTAGGTCGCAAAAGATATTTCAAGGGCAATCGATTCACTATCGAAAATACTACTGATTTTACGAGCACGTCTGCGAAAAAATTAAAAGGCAATGAGGAATTGGAAGTAAACGTTAATCCTACTTTCAATTATTGCATCATCGAATTCAGCATGATATTTTTAACGTTGCAACAGTTGTTGAAGTGTAAAGATTGTAACGGTGCGGTCACTTTTAGCAAAAACGGACAACGTGGTCTAGGATTCAAACTCTCTGTGAAGTGTGAGTGTAAAGAAACTTTTATTTTGTCTTCGCCGTTAATTGATAAGGCATTTGAAATCAACCGTCGACTTGTTCTCGCCCTGAGAATGCTTGGAGTAGGATTTGAAGGCTTGAAAAATTTCTGCGGTCTCATGGATCTTGGACAAGGAATTTGTAAGAGTACATATTACGGCATCGTGGACAATATAAAAATTGCAGCTGAAGCCGTCGCGAAAATCGTTTTCCAAAGAGCATTGAAAGAAGAAGTCGAGTTGAATGTAAAAGCTGGGCGTCCCGCGGATGAACTTTCTGTGTCTGGTGATGGATCGTGGGCGAAACGTGGATTCTCATCGCTTCTCGGTATTGCCTCGTTAATAGGGAAATACAGTAATAAAATTTTAGATGTTGTCGTCAAATGCAGTATATGTCAAGCCTGCTCTCAATGGAAAGGCCAAGAGGATACGATTGAATATGAAGCGTGGTATCGAGAGCATGAAGATCACTGTGACGCAAATAATACCGGAAGTGCTGGCAAAATGGAGGTAGACGGCATCGTGGAAATGTTCAAGAGATCGGAAGAGTTGTACAACGTAAAATACGCGAACTATATCGGAGACGGCGACACGAAAACGTTCAAAGCCTTATTGGACACAAAGCCTTACGGGGATGATTTTTTAGTTTGCAAAAAAGAATGTGTTTTGCATGTTAAAAAACGTTTGTGCAAACGTGCTGTTGATGCGAAAAAAAAACATGCACAAATAAAGAAAGCAACAAAGAAATTGACAGAAAAAGAAGAGGGAAAAAAGACACAGCGGAAATCGATAAATAAAACACCGAAGCGTCAACAATTGACGAATAAATTATTGCAAGAGCTGTCAACTTATTACGGTCTAGCAATTAGACGTAATTCAGATTCGACTGAAGGGATGAGAAGTGAAATATGGGCAGCATATTATCACAAAATTTCAACAGATGAAAATCCGCAACACTCGTACTGTCCTCCAGGTTCCGAATCGTGGTGCAAGTGGCGTCAAAGTGAGGCTGCAGGTACTTTAGACACCTACGAGCACCCACCTGCTCTGTGCGATGAAGCACAAGAGATATTAAAACCAATTTATGAAGAATTGACAGCAGAGACTTTATTGGAAAGGTGTATTGGCAGTAATACGCAGAACAATAACGAAAGTTTCAATGCTTGCGTGTGGCACCTTGCGCCGAAACATCTGTTTGCCGGAAAAAAAATCATTGATATTGCCACTCACATTTCCGCTTGCATATTCAATGAAGGATTTGCATCCCTATTGAAAATAATGGAGACCATGGGCATAACAATCGGGCGACAAGCGGAGCAACTAGCGCAAAACCGAGACGAGCTGCGAGTATCGAGCGCCAACCGTAGGAGCACGGACAACTCCAAAGAGGCTCGGACAGCTCGAAGAAATGAAAGGAGTGAGGAAATCTTGAATTATGAACGTTCCGAAGGAATCCTATATGGTACCGGAATCGCGGATTAACTGTAAGTATTCAAAATTTGCTCAATTTTTGAAAATATCTGTACCTCAAACTTTAAACTCATTTATCTCGAAACGACTTTTTTCGGCACTGCGCAGGTGAAAACAAAAAAACTATTCAACCGAATCACTTGAAATTTGGATATGTTGTTCACAACATGTATGGCTATCGTCGGAACTACAATCATAATTTTATTTAAATAATTTCTTATTGTTTATACTAAAAAACTAGTGAAAAAAAAACCCGATTTTACGAATTTTTTTTCAAAAGCGCGCCATTTCGTCAATTTTTAATTTTTTCGATTTGTTCTAGTCCCGACCATAACTGCACTCTTTCTGATTAAGAATCTTCTTGAATTTTGTGTTTCAGATGAGTAGAAGTCTCGGATCGATCTTCACCGTCCGGGTCGGATTTTTCGAGAGGGTCGTCTTCAATGCCAATTATATGATAATAAACACTGTTTTTAAAATTAAAAAAAAAATTTTTTGTATACTTAATAAAGGTAGTAATAAACCCGAAAAGTTAAAACATCGATTTTTAAATTTTTTATGGCAAAAAAAAAATCGTGAAAATAGGTGAAATTTTCGTGCTCTAGACCATACGGTCCCCTTAAACAAACAAAGTGAGATGTCTTGTATACATCCTAGTAATATATCACTTACAAATTCTTTAGTATACACTCCTCACAATTATTCAAATCGAAATGAAACATGCAATTTGTAGCGAAGCTCGACGAAATTATCCAGAAAGGTACCTGTTGGAGTGCTTGAGGTTTATGCCAAAATTTGATCCCCGATTTCAAAATGGCGGCTTATTACAAAATTCCAAAGATGAAAACGCGCTCGCGTATAACTTTCGCTGAGGTCCAGATATCTTTAGCGGACAAAAATCAAACGGAAGGTAATCTCAGTACATTCGTGTTGACCCACATTTACATTTTAAAATTGAAAATTAGATTTTTTATTAACAAATAAGCCAAAAATCCCGTAACCATGGTCAGTATCTATTTCATTTTTAAATATAGAAATTTGCAACTGAGTGCATCGCGTTGCACTTGAAAAAATATGAATTTTGAAAAAAAAAAATTTGCTATTCGACCAATAGGAGTCGGGATATCGCGTTCTGATGTTGTTCGCTATAACTCAACTCCTAATTAACATATCGATACATTTTTTATTTTTTTCGAAAGAAAGAAATATATTGTACACGTAAATTTTTTTTCAAATTATTCTGATGAACGGGTGACCAGATATATGGTAAGCAAAGTCAGCGCGGCGCGTGCAACGTCCGCACGGGCGAGCGGCGACAAAGAGAGGAGTGAGCGGCGATAAAGAGAGGGATGCTCTGTGACGTCACAGCTGACGTCGCCGCGGCTGCGCTATTCTCCCAGATATATTTAACTGTTTAATTCATTAAATGGGTTAAAAAGCATCTACAACAACGCTTTTTTTTATTCTGCGCGTTTTTTCCGCTCTTTCAGATGATGCAGTAAGAACTCCGAGATAACCATTTTCAAATATAATAATATGCCATTTTATGATTAATTGTTAATATTTTTATATTTCCGGTATTTAAAAAAACCTGTTCGGTATTTTAATGTACTTTCTCAATTGTTGATTCATATTATTTATAAAACGTGTAAAATGATTGTTGAAAAATTAATTAAACAATTAATTTAAACGAGCATATCTACTATGTAACTTGAATAATATAATCGAATGCAAGATAATTTATGCTATGCTGACGACTAGCCCCGAGTGCTGACTGAACCATCTGAAAGAGCGGAAAAAATCATCCAGAATTTTAAAAAAAGCGTTGTTGTAAGTCGTTCAATGAATTAAACAGTTCAGTATATCTGGGTGCATAGCGCGGCTGCGGCGACGTAAGTTATGACGTCACAGCGTGCCACTCTTTTTGTCACCCTCGTCTGCGTAGATGTTGCACGCGCCGCGCTGACTTTGCTTACCATTTATCTGGTCACCCGTTCTTCAAAATAATTTGAAAAAAATTCCACATGTAGAATATATTCCCTTCTTTCGAAAAAAAAATAAAAAATGTATCAAAATGTTAATTAGGCGTTCAATTATAGCGAACAACATCAGAACGTGATATCCCGGCTCCTATTGGTCGAAATGCAATTTTCTTTTTCAAAATTTATATTTTTTGAAGTGCAGCATGATGCACTTAGTGTAAATTTCTATGTTTAAAAATGAAATAGATACTGACCATGGTTACGGGATTTTTCGGCTTATTTGTTAATAAAACATCTAATTTTTCATTTAAAAATCTGAAAATGGGTCAACACGAAGATATTGAGATTACCTTCCGTTTGATTTTTGTCCGCTAACGATATCTGGACCTCAGCGGAAGTTATACGCGAATATCTTTAGAATTTTGCAATAAGCCGCCATTTTGAAATCGGGGATCAATTTTATACATACACCTCAAGTACTCCAACAGCTACCTTTCTTGATAATTTCGTCGAATTTCGCTACAAATTGCATATTTTATTTTGATTTGAAAAAATGGGCTTCTTTTTTTTCATTGCTGATTTTGTAGGAAATTTCCTGGAGAACAAACTCGATGACTATGGTTCAATTTGATTGAGCGCATATTTCACGAAATATTCAAAGGAAAGGAAAAAAAGACCGGTTTCTATTTGTTAAATTGCAAAAAAAGTGTTCTGGACCTCTTACATGGTCAGGAATTTAGGATCATATTCTATGATTTTTTTGCTAAATTTTAAGCCAACATTTGTCAGGTATTAAGAATTTTTAAATTGGGGCATCTTTTTGGTCTATCTCGCCCGGACTATTTGGACGAAAGAGTCAAAACAAAATCGCCTCAAAGGTCGAGGCAGACGCGAGGAAAAAACAGAGAAGATGCTCGCGCTCACTCGCACTCATGCAGCATCGTCGATGGCGCATAGGGGTAGCGAGAACTACGTCGCTGCGAGCCGTCGCAACGCGGGACCATCGTTAGTATGTATAATCGTGTTTAAAGAAACTCGTATTTTTCTATGGCCAATCGGACTGAAAACAAACATGTACAAGATAAGAGAGCCAAGCTATTGAACAGCGCTGAAATGTCATTGGCTGGTGTAAATAACACAAAAACACATAGCGCACGTTGTGAAGGACCATTGTCACGGGCTCTAGTTATAGTTATTCCAGTTTCACCAACAGTCGTGTCAGTATCGTCTTTCGTGCGCTCTCATTATTCGGACTGTGTGTTGTGTGGAAATTTTTCAAAGCTTTCCAAAACTGTTTTCGAAAAAAGCTTTTCAAAACTGTTGTTCGGACTAATTATTCTAGTATATTCCCTAGTTAATGCATTTCTTTATTTATAGTGTATATAATAGTGTATATAACTATAGTGTAAATGTAGTGTATATATATATATACACACACACACATACATAATATAGTGTATAATATAGAGTGTATGACTAGTGTTTATCAGACTTTGTGAAAATTGCGTAGTTTTTTACCATTTTTCTTGAATAAGTGTTGAACAATTAAACTCTTAAGTTGGTTGGCTACATAATGGCAGATCCTATGCAGGAAGGTACAGGAAGAGTAAATCTTCCACGCAGCCAGCGAATCAAAGACGGGAGAATCTTTGAAGTTAGCAAAAGAGCTGAATCTGGCGAAATGTAAGTCATTTTTCCATTCATTTTATAATACCTGAAATTGCTAGTCATTGCGTTCATGGGGGAAGATAAAATGTATAGTCCTTTCTATACGCTATACGTAATGTTTAGAATAGAAATTACAAATCTTCTGAAAAAAAAACATCACTTACAACTATACTATTTACGATGAGACTGAATTTTTCATACGCAGCACAGTAAAAATTTGAATTTCGTCTTTTTTTATTTACTGCTAAAGAATAATGCATAGCCTCCGTGAAATTATGACAACGACAGACAGAAAAATTTTACTGTACTATCTATAAATGTTTCTCGTGTTGAGATAACCTTTATTCGACCGCTGGCGGGATTTTTAATGTTGTCAGTATTTTTTTGTCTGCCATCTCTTCACTTACATAACTTTCAATTGATTTGTATTAATTTTGTTTCTTCCAAAAACATACGTGTCATTTCATGCGAAAACGGATAGCCATTATTACGGCTAGAGACAAAAGGGAAACAAGTTCAACCGCAACGCACGTCGTCGCTCTTCTTATTTCTTATCCCTCTTCCGCAGGATCCAGATATATCGATGAAAGATTTTTAAAATAATGTTTTAGCTAACAAATACGAAACACGACTACATTTGTTGACCGACGGAAAGCATTCTGTGATATTGTTAGTTCCGTTCTTCAGACGAGAAAAAAAAATCTTTTCTACACAAGTAGTGAGAATACACTTGTTTGACAAATTTGTGATGTATTATCACTGTTCATGATATTCATAATCGATAAAACAACATAGTGTTTGTTCACACTGTAGTCACTTTTCTCACAGTGGAAAAATTTTACGGTTAGAAACCTTTTCTCGAGGTTGCAGAGAAAAACACCTAAATTTATATTTAAAGAGAAAACAAATTCAGTTCTGAATGAACATAGAAGTAATTCTTTTTTTGCTTCCTGTTGCAGATTTTTTTTCCTTTCTTTCGCAAAGCTGTTTCTCATCTTTTCACAAAAAAAAAACAGGTTGCTGCTTTCATTTCATTTAAAAAACTTCAACTTTTATCAAATCAATGTAATGTATTTTTCTTACACTCAGAAAAAAAATTTGGTTAAACATCGAAAAATTTCCAGCTTTCACCGAAAAAAAAATCTTGTATCCATCATCAGAAAATTTATAATCGAACATATACAGAATTACGCAAACTGATTTTCTTTGGTAGGGGTCATGAAAAGTTATTAGTTATTAAAGTTTTTCCCTGGACATTGACCTGAATTCATGTCTCTACAAAAAAAAACATGTAATTTTTAATATGACGAAGCAAATTTTTTATCTTTTCCATTCAAAAAAATTCAATTCCGATCGTATCACAATCGTGTCATGTTTCTTTGTCGTTGACAAACAAATTTGGGTTTTTTGGAATGCACAAAGAAAATTTGTCATTTTTCAGGTACAGTATGTACGGTGACTGATCTATATGGACAGAGATGATAGAAAAGTTCTATTGTTATCAAAGCATTTTTCACTATACCTCCGCGGGAAGGCCAACTTTCCGTTTTGCGATAGTCAAATTTTTCCCGAAGGTGTGGTGAAAAATAGTATACACTATACGGAAGTCAAAAAAGAATATTTCAAATAGTCAAAAAATATTGCTTTGAATACATCAGAGTCAAACTTTTCTTCAATGGGAGAAAAACATGTTGGTTCGAATATGTACATAAAAGTTATATTTTAATTCGAGCGGAGGAAAAAAATGTTATACTACATTGAGACCTAGTTTTTGTCTGACAGAGAAAAAAAACTTGTTTCAAATACATCAAAGCCATTTTTTTCAGCAGAGAAAAAAAATGTTAAGAATACATTGAAACCAAGTTTTTGTCCAGCGGAGGAAAAAAAGTTGTTTGGAATACATCAAAACCATTTTTTTTTCCAGCGGAGGAAAAAAATGTTGTTTCAAGTACATCAAAGTTAACTTTTGTTTCAAGCGGAAAAAAATGTTAGTGTACATTAAAACCAAATTTTTGTCCGGCAGAAAAAAAGTTGTTTGGAATACATTTAAGGCATTTTTTTCCAGCGGAAGAAAAAAATGTTTCAAATACATCAAAGTTAACTTTCGTTTCGAGCGGAGGAAAAAATGTTACAGTACAATAATATCAAGTTTTTGTCCGGCGGAGGGAAAAAAGTTGTTTGGAATACATCAAAGCCATTTTTTTCAGCAAAGGAACAAAATATTGTTTCAAATACATCAAAGTTAATTTTTATTTCAAGCGGAAAAAAATGTTAGTGTACATTAAAAGCAAATTTTTGTCTGGCAGAAAAAAAGTTGTTTGGAATACAACTAAGACATTTTTTTTCCAGCGGAGGAAAAAAATGTTGTTTCAAGTACATCAAAGTTAACCTTTATTTCAAGCAGAATAAAAAAATGTTAGTGTATATTAAAACCAAATTTTTGTCCGGTAGAAAAAAAGTTGTTTGGAATACATCTAAGGCATTTTTTTTCCAGCGGAGGAAAAAAATGTTTCGCATACATCTAAGGCATTTTTTTCCAGCGGAAGAAAAAAATGTTTCAAATACATCTAAGTTAACTTTCGATTCGAACGGAGGAAAAAATGTTAGAGTACGTTGAAATCAAGTTTTTGTCCGGCGGAGGGAAAAAAAGTTATTTGAAATACATCAAAGCCATTTTTTCTCAGCGGAGGAAAAAAATGTTGTTTCAAGTACATCAAAGTTAACTTTTGTTGCAAGCGGAAAAAAATACTAGTGTACATTAAAATCAAAATTTTTCCGGCAGAAAACAAATTGTTTGGAATACATCTAAGGTTTTTTTTCATCCAGCGGAGGAAAAAAATGTTTCAAATACACCTAAGTTAACTTTCGTTTCGAGCAGAGGAAAAAATGTTATAGTACGTTGAAACCTAATTTTTGTCTGGCGGAAAAAAAACGTTGTTTGGAATACATCAAAGCCATTTTTTTCCAGTGGAGGAAGCAATGTTTTGAGTACATAAAAGCGAAGTTTTTATTTTCAACGAAGGCAAAAAATATTGCTTCAAATATTTTCATTCAATTATATATTTATATTATATATTATATTTATATATTCATTTAGATTGAATCCCAATATCTTTTTTCTTTAATTTTCTTTTTCATCAATACAAAAGTACAATTTTTTACAATGTGTATGCAAAGTAAAGAGCTTTGGTACATACTGTACTTGTAAGTGAGCAGTCCCTTTTTGCATTGTGATGATCAATTTTCATGAAAACCAATAGAAAATCTCTTTTCAATAGCGGTTGGTGATGTAACTAGTTCAAATAATTTTTTTTTTTTTATGTAATCAAAACAACATATTCTCCTCCGCTGAAAAAAAGGGCTTTATGTATTCCAAACAACTTTTTTCCCCTCCGCTGAACAACTACTTGATTTGAATGTACTTTAACATTTTTTCCTACGTTCGAAACAAAATTTAACTTTTATGTATTCGAAACAACATTTTTTTCTCTCGCTCACAAAAAATTTTGACTCTGATATACTGGAAGGAACTTTTTTTTCCATGGCTGAAACGAAAATGTGGATTCCATGTTAAGAAAATGCTTTGATAACTATAGAACTTTTTTATCACCTCTGTCTACATACATCAGCCGCCGTACACACTGTACCTGAAAACAAAATTTCAATAAATCAGGTACACACTGTACCTGAAATAGAAATAAATAAATTTGTTTGAATGAAACAGATGAAAAATTTGCGCGAGCCCTGCTGCACTATTATTTTCTGGAATATGACGGGTTTTGGACTTTTTTATATTTCTAACGGTGATAATACATGACAAAAACAAGTGTATCCTCGTCCTTTGTAAAAAAAGAAGAAATTTTTTTCTCTCGTTGCAACAACGGAAATATCGATGTAAAAGAACAGTTTCCCTCAGTCAATAAATCGAGTCGTATTTTTTATTTGTTCCCTGAAACATTTTTTTTCTAATCTCTCTTCGAACCTTCCGATTGAATTTTTTTCGGCAATCCGAAAACTCTGATGTATTATGCATGAAATCCTCATAGAGTATTTCGAATACTGTACAGCGTGCGCGCCGCTTGTTTACACTTTGTGCTATTTTTTTTCTACTCGAACTGAATGCTGTCCAGAATTCTCCACGACCAAATTAGATATATTTGATAATCGTAGTGAACAATTCAATTCGATTCCAGACATATGAAGATGGTCAATTACTTTTTCATTATATAAAGATATTTTTTGGCCGGAGAAGCTGGATTTGACAACCTTTTCAAAATTATCTGAAAGTTTGAGATTTTTTACATTTCCTTCGGTTGTTGTGCTCAATGTATTTGGGGTACCTAACAATCGTGACTTGCTATATTTTTTATATTTGTTCCCAGTTATCTACGATGTGGTACACAGTTCTGTTGCGGTACAGCAAAAAGATTACTTAACGGGGATATAAAATCGTTGCGAAGCCATTCAGAAAATTGTTTCGCTGATCCTAATATAGAACTTATGAGCAGCTTTAAAGACGCTTTGAAGAGCGCACTAGCACGAAATTTTTGGAGACTGAGCCAAGTCTATGAAACGGTAGCCTTAATGTAAGTATAGTAAAAATAATAATTCTATCTTTACCTTCGCCAAAAATTGCATTTTGTGTAATACAAACGTGGAATAGAATTGGAATCATTAAGAATTACGTTCGTTAGTTTAGAATGTTCCAGAGGTATCATCGCAACCGAAAATTGGTTTTGATAACAGAATCTCTGTTTCAGGATTAAATAAAAATCTAGTAATTTTCAGCAACATCTGACATGCTATGAATAATATTCGTTAGGAACAATATTTTCTTTATGTAAATCGAATTTGTTGAATTTTGTGTATCGTTTTGAATGATTTCGAAATTTTCGTATTTTTTTTAAATGTCCGTTTTCGAATTTTTATAATGGCTACATTAGTAATATTAATGCAACTCTTGGTTCGGTGTCTTCAGAAATTGTCAAAATTATTGCAAAATCTGTCTACAGTAAATTGTAAAAAAATATTAATATTTCAGAATGAATGTCTTTTTTATGAAATGAAAAAAAAGAAGAAAATCACTAAGATTTTTGATTGATTAAAAAACACCAAAACAACAAACATTGCTGGTAATACATTTTTTTTAATGAAAAATGTCGGATATTGTTCAGTTTTCTGAGGTTTTTGTTTAATCAGGAAGTACGGAAATTTTGATCAAACGTAATTTCCTGTTTGGAAGTAATTTCCGTACTTCCTGATTAAACAAAAACCTCAGAAAACTGAACAAGACCCGACATTTTTCATAAACAAAAATGTATTACCAGCAATGTTTGTTGTTTTGTTGTTTTTTAATCAATCAAAAATCTTTGTGATTTTCTTCTTTTTTTTCATTTTTTAAAAAAGACATTCATTCTGAAATATTAATATTTTTTTACAATTTACTGTAGACAGATTTCACAATAATTTTGACAATTTCTGAAGACACCGAACCAAGAGTTGCATTAATATTACTAATGTAGCCATTATAAAAATTCGAAAACGGACATTTAAAAAAAATACGAAAATTTCGAAATCATTCAAAACGATACATAAAATTCAACAAATTCGATTCACATAAAGAAAATATTGTTCCTAACGAATATTATTCATAGCATGTCAGATGTTGCTGAAAATTACTAGATTTTGATTTAATCCTGAAACAGAGATTCTGTTATCAAAACCAATTTTCGGTTGCGATGATACCTCTGGAACATTCTAAACTAACGAACGTAATTCTTACAAGGAAAGGTACTTTGGTGTCCCCCTCCGATTTTGATAATTTTTATATATGTTATAGTCCATCGAAAATTAAGAGACACGTAATTTTTTTTATCGGCTTAAAGTTATTTTTAAGGGGTGAAATCGACCCCCAAAGTTGAGCATGTTTTGCATCTGGTAGAGTGTTTCATATAGAAGCACTTAACCGATCGTAACGAAACCAATTGCAAAACGTTTTTCACGTCAAATAACCTGTATATAATGTTCAACTTCTTATGCACCCCTATTACATGGGGATGATTCACCCCCGAATATCCAGAATTCTTTTGTATAAAAAAAACTTGCAATCCGATTTCAATAAAACAAACGCCATTTTGCAGAGCAAAAAAAATAAAATTGACGTATTTTTGGGTTTTTCTCAGATTAAAAAAATTAAGGGGGTAAAACACCCTTAAAATGTCAAATTTCATTTTGAGCACTGTCCCCTTCCGATTTCAATATTTTTTTTATAAAATGTAGCTTATCGAAAAATAAGACCACCTATTATTTTTATTGGCTCAAAATTATTTTTAAGGCGTGAAATCAACCCCCAAAGTTGGGCATGTTTTGCATCTGGTAGAGTGTTTCATATAGAAGCACTCAACCGATCGTAACGAAACCAATTGCAAAACGTTTTTCACGTCAAATAACCTGTATATAATGTTCAACTTCTTATGCACCCTTACTTACTGCAGGGGGCTGAACCACCCCCTGACATTCATAATTTTTTGTATAAAAGAAAAATTGTCATTCGATTTCAATGGAAAAACCAACATTTTGAAAAGCAAAAAAAAATTATAGTGAATGTGTCTAGATTTTTCGAATAAAAAAAATTAAGGGGGTAAAACACCCCTAAAATCTCAAATGTCATTTTGCGCACTTAAATGATAAAATTCAATTCAATTGGTCTCATTATCATTGCGTATCGACTTATATGCTAAATAATATTTATTTCGCATGTACATCCGCTGCCCTTCTGACATGCTTCACGTTTATAAAGAAGTGTTGGTATCCGTTCTATTTATATAAGTTTCTATTTTGAACGATTTACGAAAATAAAAAAAAAACTCAAATATCAAAAGAGTCGCATCAGCAATTCACCGCCCAGAATGTAAACAAAGCTGGCTCATGCCTTGCCATATTCTTATTCATATCAAGAACCGCTATAGTGGCTCGACCCCAAGTATTCTTGAAAAAGCCAGTTCGCTCAGGCTAATGTTTGAGGTATATCCGAAAACCAAATAAAAATGCTGTTTTCGTGGTGATGTCAGATCAAACCGCCCACTCAAGATGAAAAAGGTAAAACTGACTTTATATTATTCCAGAAGTTAAGTTGCTGTTCGACTGTTGATCAGTCATTATCGTGTCCGCTATCGTGAATACCGTATTGTTATTAACATGTCCATCAATCCAATGAACGTAATAAGACTGTTGTTTCTTACATTCGAGGTAATGAACATTCCTGACAGTCCTGTTAACAATAATGAAGTGGAATTGAAAGAGAGTTTCGCGGAAATTCTGAAGGCCTCTATGGCAGAGTTCAATCAGTTAGAAATCGTCGAAGATACGACATTAGATTTTCAAGAACCGTTTAGAGATGTCATAGTAGAACCTGTCGAAGATAATGACATCGAATGGGGTCTTGGAGAATCTCCATTAAGCCCTGAAACGTGTACTGACGATGAAGAAGATTTGAGCTACGACTACAAACAAAGAGCTGTTGAGTACTGGAGAAGTGCAAAAACGAAACAAAATAGGAAAATAGAAACAGTCCAAAACCGATTTAAACTCGTTAAATCTGTGCGCCAATTAAGGCGCTGGGCTCAACAAATTAATAAAGGCGGAACTTACAAGGAAAAATTGTCGCGCATTTCTGAATATACAATCGATAATTTAAAAAGCGCCATAGAAGCAGGTCTCATTGTACACGATATCGATCTTCGGAGATGGGCATTACAAGCCCAAAAATTGATTGGGCATGAGAATTTGCGTTTCAGGGCTTCGCCAACATGGATAAAAAAGTTTAAAAAAGTTCATCGAATAACAAGTAGAAAAATAAATAAATTCGTGACAAGAAAGACTCTCGAATCAAAGGACATATTACAAAACGATGCTAATAAATTTGTCTCCGCAGTTCAATTGAAAATTGAGGAATATGGCTTGGAAAATATTTATAATTCTGATCAAAATGGTTTCCAATTAGAAGTCCATTCAGGGCGAACGTTAACAGAAGAAGGTACAAAACAAGTAGAATGCCTTGTACAATCCGTTTCAGCGACAACCCATAGCTACACCATCCAGCCGACAATATCAGCAGCAGGAAAATTGTTGTCACCTCTTCTGATAATTTTAAAAGAGCCATCCGGGCGGTTGGGGCCAATCGTAGAACGAACCATTTTTCGACCTCCCAATGTTTTTATAAGTGTTTCAAAATCTGGCAAGGCTACATCAGGTACGTTGGTATGTAATATTCAAATATAAAAAATAGATGTGCTATTAATTTTTACATATTGATTTATATAACATTTCAAAGTATGGCTTCAAGAAGTGTTCTTCCCAAATGTCGGTGAGAAAAGTGTGCTTTTAATAGACTCATGGAGTGGACATTGCCCTAGTGTTGTCACGGAAGTTACACCACATAACAAAGAAATTGTTACAATGATCATACCGAAAGGAACAACAGGGAATATCCAGCCACTTGATGTCTTCGGATTTAGAATTTGGAAAAATTATGTCAGACATTTTTCAGACAGTGTCATGTTACTTGATTATGATTTAAGTCTACATTTACGAAATAATATAATCAAGCTGCAATCTCTAGTACATAATCAATTATCATCTCCGAGGTACGAAAATTTATTTCGATATGCCTGGTTCAAAAGTGGGTACATAGAAGAACGACCTGAGCATTTCGAAAATCCCGTTGAATTCGCTTTTCGTATGTCATCTCAAACACAATGTGAAATTGAAGGCTGCACAAATGTGGCTGTAGTAAGATGTTCATGGTGTAAAAAGTCACTTTGTTTCAAACATTTCTTCGAAGAACATCATTACTGTTCAAAATATAATCATTAAGTTCAGGAATGATAATTGAAACGAAAATTTGAATTGGAATCTATTTTTACTACATGAAAGATTTTAGCGCCTATGTATAACCTATATATATATATTTGTGTACAGACCATGTGTATACAAAAATAAAAAATCGTGAAGCTCACGACCACCGAAGATGTAGGAGTACTCAATTTTTCATATAATTAAAAAGCCGATGTACATGCGAAATAAATATTATTTAGCATATAAGTCGATACGCAATGATAATGAGACCAATTGAATTGAATTTTATCATTTAAGTGCGTAAAATGAAATTTGAGATTTTAGGGGTGTTTTACCCGCTTAATTTTTTTTATTGGAAAAATCTAGACACATTCACTATAATTTTTTTTTGCTTTTCAAAATGTTGGTTTTTCCATTGAAATCGAATGACAATTTTTCTTTTATACAAAAAATTATGAATGTCAGGGGGTGGTTCACCCCCCTGCAGTAAGTAAGGGTGCATAAGAAGTTGAACATTATATACAGGTTATTTGACGTGAAAAACGTTTTGCAATTGGTTTCGTTACGATCGGTTGAGTGCTTCTATATGAAACACTCTACCAGATGCAAAACATGCCCAACTTTGGGGGTTGATTTCACGCCTTAAAAATAATTTTGAGCCAATAAAAATAATAGGTGGTCTTATTTTTCGATAAGCTACATTTTATAAAAAAAATATTGAAATCGGAAGGGGACAGTGCTCAAAATGAAATTTGACATTTTAAGGGTGTTTTACCCCCTTAATTTTTTTAATCTGAGAAAAACCCAAAAATACGTCAATTTTATTTTTTTTGCTCTGCAAAATGGCGTTTGTTTTATTGAAATCGGATTGCAAGTTTTTTTTATACAAAAGAATTCTGGATATTCGGGGGTGAATCATCCCCATGTAATAGGGGTGCATAAGAAGTTGAACATTATATACAGGTTATTTGACGTGAAAAACGTTTTGCAATTGGTTTCGTTACGATCGGTTAAGTGCTTCTATATGAAACACTCTACCAGATGCAAAACATGCTCAACTTTGGGGGTCGATTTCACCCCTTAAAAATAACTTTAAGCCGATAAAAAAAATTACGTGTCTCTTAATTTTCGATGGACTATAACATATATAAAAATTATCAAAATCGGAGGGGGACACCAAAGTACCTTTCCTTGTTAATGATTCCAATTCTATTCCACGTTTGCATGTCTTTAACAAACTCACCCCATTATCCTTGAAAAATAATAATGATAAGAATCATATGTTCACTGTCGCAATCGTAGTAAGGTAATCTGTATACCATATCTCCTTCATGACAGGTTTTCTAGAGAAATACAAATGCAGGTGCCATTCAACGAAATACTGAGTTCTTTGAAGCGCTGGAGGAAGCAATTTTACCCACCATCCCCAGAAACTTTAGAGTTGATGGCTGATAAGTGTTCGCAGCCAGAGTATCAACGCCTCTTGGAATACGATCTGGGAAGAATCACCACCATAACCATTACGGATAGTGAAGGGAACGTACACTTGCTCATATATGATCCTCAATTTTCGTCCGAATTTGTGAACGTCACACACATTTTTATTGATGGGACGTTCCAAACAGCGCCTAAAGTGAGAGGAGTTTACCAGTTGGTAACGATTCTCGGCATCAAATATGACCACGTAAGAACTCATAGTCACAGTAAATATTTATTTCTCTATAACTTTCTCATTTCTGAAAATTATTGCAGGCAATACCAATCGCACATATTTTAATGTCGAGAAAAACTGAAAATAGCTATACAGCTATCTTAAATAGCTTCAGAGCCGCTGTGATTAATGGTCAGTCCATAGCGGTGGTAATGACAGATTTTGAGCAGGCGCTGCGGAACGCCTGTAGGAGAGCATTTCCTCGTGCAATCATCGCTGGTTGCAGTGTTCACTATGATCGAGTAGGTGAAAATTCGCAACAACAAATATAATTCGTTAGATGTTTGACAGAGATCTTATTGCATATATTTTTTCATTTCTCAGGCTATACTTAAAAAAGTGAAGGCACTGCGCTTGACGCCTTTAATTAGGCAAGACGACGTTGCGAAATTATTGGTCAAAAAAATTATGTCCCTCGCTTACTTGCCGGCATCGACGATCGCACAAGAATATGCCAATTTGAAAAGTGCTCTGCCAGCCCCGTTGCAGAGGTCGTTCACATTGTTTTTCCAGTACTACGAGAGCCAGTGGCGGAGAAAAGTCAAGCCAACCGGATTTAGTGTTTTCCGATTGTCTCGGAGGACAAATAATGTAATCGAATCCTACAACAGCATACTGAAGGACCAAATGGGGCAACATCCGTCGGCCTGGCACTTTATAGGTAAATGTCATAATCAATCTGTACCAAAAATATTGAAGCTGTAAAAATCTCAGTGTCGATCAGGAAGAGAAAATATGTCTCTCGTTCGGCCTATGATTACCGATTAATAACAGTTTATATGTGACTAGGCCAAATCATCAAGTTGACATCCAAAGCCAGAAAAGATGTGGAGAGCTTGAGATTGAATAAGCGAATCAGGCGACATCCGCGATATTCGACAATCTTCAGGCGGAGAGAATTAACGAATGGTATGTTCTTAACATTTATTCGATATGATGCACTGAGGTATACTGAAGCTATATTTTTTACCTCCAGTTATTATAAAAACTAAAATATAGTGATGCCGAAGATACTCCCCATTTTAATCAAATTTTCTAATTAGCGTGGAACAAGCTTATTTCGAGAGAAATTACGGCAGCTGAATTCCTCGACATGACAGCAAGCCTGAAAGGTCACATAGACCAATCGCTGATGAGGCTTCCGGAAGTAAATCCCGAAGATGAGGCACAATTAGAAGAAGGTCCTGAAGTCATAGCGACAGGTAATTCAAGCAGTAATGTGATTTTGTATTTTGGTCGGAATTATTTCCTATGTAAACGATATTTATTGCGGCTACAGCCACTTGAATAACCTTTTGACCATAACCAATCGGTGGGCTGTAGCGGCAACATATATGTGTGTGTGTGTGCGTGTGCGTGTGCGCGCGCGCGCGCGCGCGTGTGTGTGTGTGTGTGTGTGTGTACACTTTAAAGTGGCCCTCATTATTGAGATTTACAGTATTTTGAATTTCGCCATGTGACTAATATGAGATTTCTGGCATTTCGCAGTTGTACGTTCTTCCCATCGCAGAATTACCTTAAAATTTGTGGGACTTGGCATATTCCTTGCTCACTGTAATAGATATCTCAAAGATAATCTACAGATATTTGTTAAAATAATTTTCGGCGATACTTCTGAAGCGAAGACATTTTTTTCATCTGAAATGCTCAAAAATGCTCGGTTTGAATACCATTTTTCCCCATAATAAGAATATTAATTTTATAATTAATCGAAAAACATTGTAATCCCATGATTCGAAACACTAGTATCAGGCCTTTAAAAATGATATACGATAAACATGAACATAATCGGAAAAACATGATTAAAATTAAAGTGAAATTTTAAAAAATTGATGTATCATAGTGATCACACTATGAAATGTATAATGAAAGCTTGCAGCGTATGAAAAATTTGGGAGTCGTCAACAATGCAATAAAAAGGGCGATAAAATTAATAGACCAATACAATAATATATTAACGAAAAATGAAGCTAAAAAACAATTCAAAGTTCAGATTATATCCGAATCGAGAAAAAATGTTTCAGATACCCAACAATCCACTATATTATAAGATAATGAAAGCATTAAACTATTTAATGAAATAAATCATTGAACTCAGTCATATCATATGATTTTCAAAACCTTGAAGACTTGTGTCTCAGATCATGGGATTGCAATGTTTTTCGATTCATATATAATGCATATTCTTTTCGTGAAGTAAAATGACATTTAAAACAAGAATTTGTGACCATTAAAGATGAAAAAATGTTTTTCTTCAGATGTATGGCTGAAAAATATGTTAATAAAAATCTGTACATTTTCCAGGAGATGTAAGCATTACTGCGATGGAAAAAAGTATAACCGTGAAATGCCTGCAATCCCACATTAATCACATGGCATAATTCAAGGGGTTTGAAGAAATATTTAGAAGCGGAATGGGAACTTGAAGGGTTCGCGTATAGTTTTTAAAAAGTATTTGGAGAATCTGGAGCTCGTTGAGGTGGTCAAAAAATTTGGGCCCAAATAAAGGCCACCCGAACATTTAATAAATATTCGAGTATATCTAACCTAACTATATATCTACATACGTGTATTGATTTTTTCAAGATGCGGATCCGGATTATGATCCGATGCCCGGAGAAATCGACGATGAACCTGAGCTGGCATTTAATCATGGTAAATAAAAATATGATTAAACATTAGACTGTATTGAAAAAATTGGATATTTTTTTCGAGTGCCAAAGGGTGAAATGATTCTGTTATGTGAAAAAAAGAAGTCACCCATAAGGAGAACTCAAAATTAAATTATTTCGATCATCCCTCCACACGTTACCATTTTCTATATATGGTGAACGTAGAAACAGAAACGTTTCCGTAGATATGGCTTCATATCACCCAAAAAAATCTCACGGATATGCCATTAATATACTTTTGAAGGAAATGAAATCCTCTACAAAAAAGTTCTAGAGTCAATTATATCACATTGACCGTTGAATACCTACAGCTGTTTGAAAATAAAAAATATAAAAAATAGCTCTATAAAAAATAGCCAAAGTTTATAAATCATATTTCAATAAAATTTGCTACGAAGAAGAAAACAAAATGAAATCGCTCTTTTATTTTGAGAGCTTAACTTGGTTTGAGAAAATCTTGAAGAAACTTTTTTTTCTTCATTCGATTCGAAAGCTTAAGTTCCAGAAACAATCATTTATAAAAAGAAAATCAACACATGGCTCGCGTGATGTGACTTTTCTTGTAGCCACTCGCAATATTGTCTACATCGTTGTGTATTATTTCCCAATACACAGAGAGAGTACTTGCTAAATAAAGTTCAAACGATACTAACGGAATTGAATAAAAAAACGAAACAATATCTACCGTAGCATCTACTTTTCTATATTTAACTTATGGAAAATGGTAACATGTGGGGGGATGACCGAAAAAATTCAATTTTGAGATCTCGGTTTTTTCGCCTAACATAACGATTTTACCCCTTGAAACTCGGAAAACAATATCGATTATTTTCGAGTAACCCTATTATGGAGTAAGATTAATGGTCATGATTGAACTTTTTGAATAGGAATTTTCCTTCATGGGTATTTCGATAAATATTAGTGGACTATTGCAAGTTGATTATATCACTATTTTTATTTAACGATGCGAAGCAGGTCAGTTAAATATCCAACTGGACTCTCCACAAGCTGCCGGGGATATTTTGTTTGGTGAAGTTCCACCTCCACCTTCACCTCCCATCAGCCTGCCGGCCGCATCAGTAGAACGTAATGACGGCAACAATGAAAATATTAATTTCGTGTCCAAGTGGTAGAGAGTTTTTATATTTTGTACATCGAACAAACCCGCACTGTTTTTCATACCAGTTATTATAACCAAATATAACAGAATAAGGCTGCGGAGTATTATTTCTAACAGTGTCAAAAATTGGTTACGGAGGAAGGAAAAAAAATCGAACATTCATTTTAAAAGCTAAATTTGCTTACATTTCAAAGCTAAATTTTCAGAAACGATCATTTCTGAAAAATATCGATAAATGGCTCGCGTGATTTTTCTTGTAGCCACTCGCCATATTGTCTACATCGTTGTGTACTTCTTCCCAATATCCATAAAGAGTACTTGCTAAATAAATTTCTAAGGAAATTAATTTAATTGAACGAAAAGGGAGAACGGATAAGGAAAGAGAATAGAGCGAGCTAAGTTACGTTATAGGTTAACAATGCAGGTTTTTTTACCCTTTGGAACTGGAAAAAAAATTTCGATTATTTTCAATACACCCTATCAAATATGTTACAGAGAATAGTGGCAAGATTGTAACTTTTATTAACAATTGCATGAATTGCAGTTTATGGTTAAAATCGAAAATATATATTTCCTTGTAGAATTGGATGTGGTTAACATCGATTTGTCATCCACGGACCCCGAATCGGGCGATGAATACGGTAACGATATAATATTTGATAGAATTATAATCTAGAAATGAATGCTAAAGATTAAAGATTTGAAATAGGAGTTTTGCTTGATGTGTATTACGACAAGTATTATTGCATTTTGCAATGTGTTTATATAACTTTTTTTATTTAACGATTCGAAACAGGTCAAGTTAATATGTCACCGGACGCTCCCCGAGCTGCTGACGACGTTCGGATGTATGAAATTTCACCTCCACCTTCACCTTTTGTCAACCTGCGAGAAGCTCCAGTAGGAAGGAATGACGGTAATAATGACATTATTAACCTTGTATCCAAGAACTAGAGAAATTTTGTATACTGAATATGGAAGGAACTCGCTCTATTTCTTACACCAGCTATTATAATAGAATATGACAGAATAAGGCTGCGGAGCATAACCTTTTACAGTACCAAAAATTTGTTCCGGACGAAGAAGCGAAGAAAATACAAACATTCGTTTGATGAGCTATATTGGATGCGAGAAATTATTGAAAATTTTTTTTTTCTTCTTTTGGCACCCAAATTGAAATTCAAAAAACCATTACTTATCAAGACAAAAAAAATCGACACATGACTCGCATGTTCTGATTTTTCTTATAGCCACTCACCAAGCGACTATATTGTTGTACATTCCTTCACAACATTCAGAGAGACTACTTGCTAAATAAAGTTGCAAGGAAATTTATGAAATAGATCAAAAAGAACGAACGGATAAAGAAAGAGAATAAAGTGAACTGATTACGTTGTAGCTTTACAACGCAGGTTTTTTTACCTTTTGGCACTCTAAACAAAATATCGATTATTCTCGAAATACTCTATTGAATATAATTGAAAAAATAGAAGCGCGATTGTCACTATTATTAACAATTGCATGAATTATAGTTTATAATTAAACTTGAAAATATATATTTCCTTGTAGAATTGGATGTGGCTCACATCGATTTGGACCCCGAATCGGATGATGAATACGGTAATGATAAAATATTTGATAGAATTATAGTCTAGAAATTAATGCTAATGATTGAAGGGTTTAAATAGGAATTTTGCTTGACGTGTTTTTCGACAAGTATTATTGCATTTTGCAATTTAATTATATCACTTTTTCTATTTAACGATTCGAAACAGGTCAAGGTGATATACCTCCAGACTCTCCGCGAGCTGCTGAGGTTATTTTGTTGGATGGAACTTCACCCCCACCTTCACCTCCTGCCAACCTGCTAGAGGCTTCAGTACAGAGCAATAACGGTAATAATGGCAATATTAACTTCACGATAAAGAACTAGAGAATTTGCATATTGCGAATATCGAAGGAACTCGCACTGTGTCTTATACCAGTTAATATAACAGAATAAAACTGTCAAGTATAATTTTTTATAGTGTCAAAAAGCCGGAAAAAAAATCTGCGAAAAAAGCGAAGAAGACAAATGAAGAGGCAGAGCAGTGCGGTTGAAACACAACCTTATGGGCGCAAAAGACGTGCGAAGAAGAGGAAGAAGAATACACAAGGTAACATTACATGTTTGTCGAAGATGCAAAATAGATTCCCATTATAACTTGCTTCGTTAGATTGTTTCTTCCTAATCGTTTTATCGATTGTTTGTTCAACGCTAAAGGTGTATTTTTTCCCCTACAATCGATGCATATCATGAATATTTCATTTCATGAGTTTAATTAATGAGTAACAGTCCGGAACATACATGTAGCTAGCAAACTTGAATTTATGTTACTTTCTGGTGGGGATAAACGGACTTGTCCAAACTCCGTCATCTAAAATATAATATTTATATTGAATAATTGAGTGAATCTATTTTGCATCTTCCGTAATGGTACTACAGGCGCATGTTGTAAATGAAAAATGTTGACTATAATTTATATTTTAGTCTCATTTTAGGAAGAAATACAGTAATGAAAATAAATTAATAGAAAAAAAAAATAAAACATAGTCAACATTTCATAACGAGCAAAACATAACGGCGAAATATTAAAAGAAAACTTGGTTGAATTTAAAAAAAAATGCAAGGAAATTGTTAAACCCTCAACAAAAAAGACTAGAATACAACAAGTTTGTAATGGATCATATTGTATTGAAATATTCAATTCAAAAGTTTGTTGTTCTTTTGAGTGGATAGGCTGTTGCAATGATGAAATCATTTTCCAAGACTTGAAAAATTAAAAAATATTGACCGTCATGTAAATTGCGACGTCTTCTTAAAATTTGAATATTGTCCGATTAAAAAATCAAAATTGCATCGAACGTAAAAGGGCAGTTGCAATACGTCAAATTTCATTTGAGTCATAGAGAAGAAAAACAGCAACTTTTTATTAATCAACCCATTTTGAGCGCGTCGTACGCATGCATTTATGCAGCCGAGAGCACGCGTTCGCGGAGCTTCTAGCTCAGTGAATTGTGGGCTTTTGCCCGCGCTTTTCGAAGTATGGATGTGGACGACATTGTTCGATAGATGGGTTTTAATCTGAGTCACGTATATTCTTTGTTCATGACGCGATAGTAGGTTAAATTTCAGGAATAAATATTTGACGGCGGAATAAAACTACAAGTAAAAATACAGCGATTTTTAATTAGTCAACCCGACCTTTGAGCGTGTCGTACGCATGCATTTATGCAGCCGAGAGCACGCGTTCGCGGAGCTTCTAGCTCAGTGAATAGTGGGCTTTTGCCCGCGCTTTTCGAAGTGTGGATGTGGACGACATTGTTCAAACTACGGTTTTTAATCTTTAATTGCATATTTTGTTTCTAGCTGTACCTATTTCACGTTTTAATAGAGTAATAGTTGACTGAACTATAGGAATATAAATTTCGAAGCTGAAAAGAACCGCAAACAACAGTATATTATTTTTCAAAATTAGCCAACTGGCATCATTTACAATGTAACCTATTAACAAACAAAATAATATAATAAAATACCCGATGTTTGGTATCGAATATTTTCATGGCTTCATTATTTTCAAAGTCGCGGAGAGTGGGAATAGGAAGGGGAAGACACGTATGTAGATATAAATTTACATACACAGGTAGGAAGGGGACGTGAAAATGATCTATGTATTGGAGAAAACAAGTACGATAGATGACTACGAAGTTTTCATCGATGAGAAAAAACGAAATTTTAAAGTTATCTTGGCCTTGAAAAGACTGAAAAAATGAGAGCCGAAATTTCACGAGGGTGCCTGGTCGAATCACTCCATTTAAGGAGCTTAAAATCGCAAAAAAATTTCACTGGCTACTGTATGGATTTTGTCATCTTTTTTATTTCATGTTTTGTTAACAAAGTCTAAGAAAAAGTAGGGAAAGTATTGACGAAAGAATCGTGCGGCCAGAAAGCACAGTTTAAGGGGTTCAGAATCTCTAGAAGTATGCGCAGCTTGCTGTTGTCACAACCGACGTAAAATTTTGTTTTTTTTCCTTTTAGTAATACGAACTAACCATGAAAACTCGAGCCTTTGCGCGTCTTCATTCATAAAACCTTCAACTCAACGTCTTGTAGTAGCTCTTAGTATTTAGGTCATTCTGACACACGCCACACACACAGATGTATCACTTACTCGACTTCCTGTAAACACCAACAAACCGGCGAGTACTCCCCTCGGCCGAAGCGCATCGGTCATAAATCTAAGGCCCTAGCAACAGCCCTACTGCCTACGCATAGAAGACGCCGCATCTATTCCCCCTGCTCTAGCTTCTAAGAAGCAAAGGCTTATAAACAACTCCAAATAAGGAAGTTTCCTACATTCTTTGCCGAATCTGGCCCTATAAAAGGCGCGATTTTCCATCGCGCGGCGCATTCCGTTCCGTACCTAGGTCGCGTTTATACTGTTAGCAGTAGTTCGGTTAGCCGTCTTATATATTTTATCTCTGATCGAACTCCGGGTCTTCGGTAGAAAAGAGCGAGTCGAGCTCAGAAGTCAAAGTCATAAAGAATTAAAATCAAGATTCGGACTTAGAATATTTTCCGATTTATTTCATTTAATTCAGATTTGGACTTAAAATATTTTCAATCATTTCGCGTAACTCAATAAAGGATAAGTAAGCTACGACCAATCAAAGATTTCCAAAGACACCTCTCCGGTAAAGTACTTAATATTTTATTATACCAAGTTTGTATTCACCAATTGTATTTTACTAACATTATATTTTGTACTACGAATATATAGAGAATCCTAGATCTCTCTACCTATTCTTATTGTACTTTTACTAACATTTTATTTTCATTAAAGAGTGTATAAAGAATCCTAGATCTCTTTATTCACAACCTTTAACACCCTTTCCTCAGTCGCAACCAGATAAAGCAAGGCTTCTCGAGGTCTATCAGCATGCGCCCACCATACTCCTAGGAGTATATCTATATAAACGCTCTGCGTATAATACTGCATGGAAAAGTCTATGGGACATAGCGTTTGCCGCTCGACGCTCAAATACCCAAACCTTTCCTTCACGCCCCTCCGGTCGTGACAGATAAAAATTTGGTGACAGCGGTGGGATTTTAGTGCACTGAGCGCCTAATTCTTGTTGCTACTGGTGAAAGTGAAATTAACAATTATTAACTTCACAAATAATAAAAGATTAACAAATTAAATCAAAGTATTTAACAAATTAAATAAATAAAAAGTATTTAACAATTTAAATAAAAATGGCAGAAATTGCAAATCTCACACATCATCAAGCCATTACCGATGCTATGCTCACAAGTATGGGCGAGTGTATGGCCTTACAACAAGCACTAATTCACGTACCAAATTTTAACGGCAAAAATATGCCCCTTAAATCATTTATAGAAGACGTAGAAAATGGTTATACGTTCGTGCCTGAAGCCCTTAACCCCTTCGGTGGCATTGACGCCATTTGGCGTCAGTTTTTTTTCGTGCCCAAAATGTCGATGACGCCACTGATGGCGTCATCGATTATTTCGAGATTGACTCAATCGATTTCTATGAAAAATGGTACCCCGGGGTTTTCGGGGTCGCTGATCACGAATTTGCACTCAACATACACAAATTCAAAATGGCGGATCCAAAATGGCGGACTAAAATGCAAAAATCGATTTGCATCGTATGAAGCTTTGTACTCGAGGGTTTTTGAGGTCGATGAGTACGAATCTGCACTGAACTTACACAAATTCAAAATGGCGAATCCAAAATGGCGGACTAAAATGCAAAAATCGATTTGCATCATAGGAAGCTTTATACTCGAGGGTTTCTAAGGTCAATGATTACGAATCTGCACTCAACTTACACAAATTCAAAATGGCGGACCAAACTGCAACAAATTCTAAATGGCCGGTCCAAAATGGCGGACTAAAATGCAAAAATCGATTTGCATCGTATGAAGCTTTATACTCGAGGGTTTTTAAGGTCGATGATTACGAATCTGCACTCAACTTACACAAATTCAAAATAGCGGACCAAACTGCAACTAATTCTAAATATCGGGTCCAAAATGGCGGACTAAAATGCAAAAATCGATTTGCATCGTATGAAGCTTTGTACTCGAGGGTTTCTGAGGTCGATGATTACAAATCTGCACTCAACTTACGAAAATTCAAAATAGCGGACCAAACTGCAAAAATGTGTCCATAGAACACATAAATTAAAATTTTCTAGTGGGATCTTCGTAGGTGGGATACACGTATGACTTTAGATATTGAATTCGACGTTCACCAAGTAATGGAGGTTTGATTCTTGTCCATAAAAATAGTTCACTTTTGTGTTGAAAATTTTTTTTCGTCGAAAAAAAAATTCTATGAGCTGAATCCTGTTTCAACAGACCGCAGACTCGTTTCTATCCTGTTACGCTTCATAGTCCTGCTATCGAAGCGAAAATTTTTTGATTCAGTTTAGAAGTTTACGTTTGTAATAACACGTTCTTTCAATATGAATTCGCTACGAGGTTCAACAAGTAAAAAAAGAAAAGTAGAACCAAATTTTTCGAGTTCAAACGACGATTCCGACACGAATACTTCTGTACTGGACAGTGATGATGATGACGAATGGTTGGTGAACGAAGCTGGAAATGAAAGTGAAATTTCCGAAGCAGAAGTTTTTCAGAATGACGATAATAATGATGATGATATTCCATTAGCGACACGTTGGGAAAAATTTCAAGCCGACCTGACTTGGAGTAAAAGTGGAACATTTGATCCAATCATTCATTCATTCAACGATCCAAATGTCGGTCTTCAAACAGGGGTTGAGTTGAATAAAAATAGCACTCCCGCCGATGTCTGGAAATTGTTTCTCACTCCAGAATGTATCGAAATGATTTGCGCACAAACTAATATATATCAGCAGGAAAAACTTAAAGCATTACGAGAAAGTGGCAAATTGAAGCCTCATTCGAGAAATCTCGAATGGAAACCGGTAAGTGTTGATGAAATGTATACATTTATTGCTCTGATTATTCTCATGGGCATCATAAAGAAACCAACATTCACGACGTACTGGTCGACAAATCCCATACTGGAGACCCCAATCTTCGCCAAAGCCATGACCTTACGAAGGTTCCAGGAAATTGTGCAATTCCTTCATTTTTGCGAACACGACAATCAGACGACGGATAAAATTCAAAAAATTCGACCATTGTTTGAGTATTTAGTAGAACGGTTTAAGTCCATTTATCGTCCTGGAAAGAGAATTAGCATCGATGAATCTCTTCTGAGATTCAAAGGCCGGCTCAGTTTTAGGCAGTGCAATCTGAACAAGCGTGCTCGTTTCGGTATCAAGCTTTATAAAACCAGTGAGTCGAATACAGGCTACGTCTATGATTGTTCAATTTATACTGGTAAAGAGATTGAAAAGCCTAAGACGAACAAGCAAATTGGAATTTCTGGTACTGTTGTGAAAACTATGATTGGAGACCTTGCAGGACAAGGCCGCACATTGTACATCGACAATTGGTATACATCACCGATACTTTTCAAGCAGCTTGTAGATGAGGGAACCAATGCGTGTGGAACAGTAAGACTGAATCGTAAATATCTGCCGAAAGTAAATACTAAAGGAATGAAAGTTGGTGACATGCAAGTGTTCCATACGCCAAAAATGGTTTTCCTTTGCTGGAAGGATAAAAAAGTTGTCAGCATGCTTCCAACAATGCAGTATCCAAAAATGTTGACCACCCAGAAAAAAAACTGGCGAACAGGGGAAACTATAAAAAAACCGAATGTTGTCATGTCATACAATGCAAACATGGGAGGTGTCGACCGATCAGATCAATTATTACAGCCATATGATGTTTTGCGTAAGACTCGCAAATGGTACCATAAGATTTTTTACCACCTTGTCGATATCTCAATTTTCAACGCCTCTGTTGTGTATGCTAGTCTTCACTCAAATAAAACAGATGTAACACAGCTAGATTTTCGGCAAGCACTGGTAAAAAAACTTCTTGAGGAACATTGTGATCGAGAAGACACAAACACGCGTAAAAGTTTTTCCGGCCCTGACCCAAGCGCGATGCGCACAAGACGTAGTGCACATACTCCAAGCAAATTGCCTAAATTACAAGGAAAGCGTGCTAGAAAACGATGCTTTTCTTGTTACCGAGCTGGTACGAGAAAGGATACAACATTTGTCTGTGTTGAGTGCGGCGACGTCCCACTATGCCTTCCTTGTTTCGGTCCTTTTCATAAAAATGACGCGTAATAAGATCGAGTGGACCACTTGGACGTTTGGGGAAAAAGCACAAATTCTCCTAAGAAATCGTTATAACTAAAACCAGAAGAAAAATAATTATCACAGCAAAAATATGCGGAAAAATTGAGAAAAAAAACAACAAGCATAAAAAAATACAAAAACGAAAAAAAAACCAAAAAAATATAATGAAAAAAAACCAAAAAAATATAATGAAAAAAAACCAAAAAAATATAATGAAAAAAAAACCAAAAAAATATAATGAAAAAAAAAACCAAAAAAATATCATGAAAAAAAAACCAAAAAAATATAATGAAAAAAAAAATGGAGTGTAAAGTCCTACGAATGCAGCCTCCTCGCGGCACACTCTGGGGTTGTGAATCAAAATTCACCAGCTAATGCACGGGGCAATTTTTAGTAATATTCATACTGTATACTGAAACTCAAATACCCAATGAATGTGAACGAAGAAGGTTTTATTCCAATCATTTAACGTTTTGAATTCGCGTGCGCCAAACTCAATCCAACGTTTGGATTTTTGCGTTTCGAGAATAGATTGATAATCACTGACCTTGAAAACCACCAAGTACCAATTACCATCTAATTCAAAACAGTTTTTGAATTTTGGTCCGCTATTTTGGATCCGCCATTTTGAATTAGTGCATATTGAGTGCAAATTCGTAATCAGCGACCTCGAAAACCCTTGATTACAACGTTTTATTCGATTCGAATCAATTTGTGGATTTTGGTCCGCCATTTTGGATCTGCCATTTTGAATTTCTGCATTCTCAGTGCACTTTCGTAATCAGCGACCACGAAAACCCTTTATTACAAAGTTTCATTCGATTTGAATCGAATTGTGCATTTTTGTGTCCGCCATTTTGGACCCGCCATCTTGAATTTCTGTATTTTGAGTGCAGATTCGTAATCAGCGACCTCAAAAACCCCTGGCTACCAGTTTTCGTGGATATCGGAAAACTTCGTTTTTTTCAGCGTTTTGGGCACTTAGCGTGAAAAATGTCTTGCCACCGAAGGGGTTAAAACGTCATTTTTCAAAGGAGTTTGTTCGAAACTCAAAGAAACAGCTCGCGACGCGGTCGCTGATAAAACAATAGAATCAGTAGAAGACTTATCAAAAGCTTTGAAAGAATATTTTTCACCTAAGAAATCGTACCCTTATTATTGTGCCGAAATTCAAGCTGTCAGATTAAGACGTGACGAAAACGTACTTGACTATTACACGCGAATTAAACGATTACGCTCAAGTGCAATCACCGCATTAAAAGATAAATTTACCGAGGCAGAAGCAAACCAAATGTTGCCTATGCTCGATGGAGTAGCACTAGAGTCATTTAAAAGAGGCTTATCTGACGATTTATTATACGCCATCAGCGTTCAAGATCCTCAGACCCTTGAAGACGCATTTAAAGTCGTTCAACGCATAGAACGAGATATGCAAGGAGCAAATGTTCGAAATTCAAACTCATTGAGATATACTCAAATCGAACAAAATCGTTCACCTCAAAATAATAATGGATACCGTCGAGTATCTTTTCAAGATCGAGAAAATAATTTTGATAACAAAAATTCGAATTTTAGCAGAATATTCCGTCGCGATACCATCCCACCTCGTGAACAGAGACCAATACGTGAAAATTTTCCTCCACGAAGATTTCCAATTAGAAATCAACAACCAAGAAATTTTTATGGTTATCCACCAAACGGTTTTTACGGACCACCGTATTATCCTCCAGTCCCCTACGGACCTCCAATGTACCCTCAGTACAACGAATATCAATCAAATTATCAATTCTCTCAACCAATGTATCAAAACCCTTTTTACAAGCGTGAAAATTCGTTCCAAAACATGAGACCAGTATCTCCCCGACCTAATAACACTTCAGATAATTTAAACTCTCAAGACGCCCGTCGAGTGGACGCATCGACGAGCGACCCTTAGACCCAGCGTCCTACAGCCGTGAAATTCCTCACAGCAGGAGATTTGTTAGATAGACCTGCGGACAAGGGCGTTCCCCAATAATTATTTTACGAGCTCCGGAACTCGAAAACGGTTTTGGACGTTTCCTGATAGACACAGGAGCCGATATAAACATAATTAAATTACAGGCATTAAAACGCAGATGTATAATTGCCGGTCATGATTTCTTAACATTATCAGGTATAACACCCGACAAAATTCAAACATTAGGTTCAACCGAGCAAACATTATTTGATAAACCAGCAAAGTTTCAAGTACTTAACGAAAATTCTGCTATCCTCGCAGACGGCGTAATAGGCATTGAATTTCTTCAAAACGAAAGGGCAGAACTGTCTTTTCACCACAACACGTTAGTTACTACTTCAAAACCAATAACTCCGATTCCATTCGAGAATAATCCTGAAGACACAGCTCAGAGCTCAGATAATGCATGTAACGTAATACTAGAAGATGAGGGAACAACTTTCGTTCTCAAAGCTCGCACTCGCATGAAAGTCCCAATTAAAATATCTAATACAGACTTAAAAACGGGATTTCTCCCTCGCATCCAAACCCCAGAAAATATTTTTATGGGAAATGCAATCGTTACAAACGATAATGGTACATGTTACATTTATGCTGTTAATTCATATGAGGACGACGCTCAAATAGACGTACCTCCTCAAGAATTAATTCCATTTGAATATTATGATTCAGAAGATTTCTTCGACGCCGATAGTGATGAAAGTGCATGTGAAAATTCCATTGATAGAGATCAAAGAATTCGCGAAAAACTCCGTTTAGATCATTTAAATTCGGAAGAGGAACAACACGTTCTCGATTTAATAAAAGAATACCCTCACCTATTTCATCTACCTGGCGACAAACTACCTGCCACGACAGAAATGAGACACACGATACCTACTACAGACGAATTACCTGTGACTGTACGACAATACCGATTTCCGCCTGCTCATAAAGAAGAAATTAATAAACAAATCAATAAATTATTGGAAAATAAAGTTATTGTAAATTCAGCCTCTCCATATAACTCACCCTTATGGATTGTACCTAAGAAACCTGATTCGAAAGGAAATAAACGATGGAGAATGGTAATTGATTTTCGTGAATTAAATTCAAAAACAATAAGCGATGCTTATCCTTTGCCAAATATCACCGAAATTCTTGATAGACTCGGTGGAGCAAAATATTTTTCGACCTTTGATTTAGCGAGTGGATTCCATCAAATCGAAATGGATCCCAAGGACAGACAAAAGACTGCTTTTAGTACCCCTAACGGACATTACGAATATGCTAGAATGCCATTCGGTCTCAAAAATGCACCTGCTACCTTTCAACGCTTAATGGACAAAGTTCTTCTCAGGTTGCAAGACAGTGAATTCGAAGACTTTTCGATAAACTTAGTAATGCTAAATTGTCACTTCAACCAGACAAATGTGAATTCCTTAAAACCGAAGTGATTTATCTCGGTCATATAATCAGTGATGAAGGCGTACGCCCCGACCCTAAAAAGACAGAAGCGGTCGAAAAATTTCCTATACCCAAAACAGTCACGAACGTTCGACAGTTCCTCGGCCTAGCCGGTTACTATAGAAGATTCATAGAAAATTTTTCCGAACAAGCCAAACCTTTGAGTGATCTATTAAAGAAAAATGTTGAATTTAAATGGGGCCCCGAACAACAAAAGGGATTTAATTATTTAAAAAGGGCCTTGTGTTCTTCTCCCATATTACAATATCCAAATTTTGAAGAACCCTTTATCTTAACTACCGATGCTTCAAATTATGCGATCGGTGCAGTTTTGAGTCAAGGAAAGGTTGGAGAGGACAAACCAATAGCTTACATGTCTAGAATATTAAATTCAGCCGAGAAAAATTATAGTACAACCGAAAAAGAATGTCTCGCAGTTGTTTACGCGATATTACATTTTAGACCATACTTATACGGCCGACACTTTATCCTCGTCAGTGACCATGAACCTTTAAAATGGATCGATTCAGTAAAATTACCTGTTCAAAGATTAATTCGTTGGAGAATACGATTACGCGAATACGAGTATACTTTCATTTATAAACCAGGACAACTCAACTCAAACGCGGACGCGTTATCACGAAACCCTATCATTCCAAACATCACATTATTACCTATATCGTCCGCCGCGAGGAAAACAACAACAACCGTAGTTCCTCGCAAGGCTACCGGTCTGAACCCTATAATAAAACGAGGTCGACCATCGGGCAGTAAAAACAAACCCTTACCTACAGTGTTAGAAGAATCAAATTTACCCGGTAGCACAATCGCCGAAAGAGTAAGAAATCGTAAAATAATTAGTAAACCTCCTCCTATAGTACCAGTAAAGGTACCACGGACTCATCCTAAGACCCCACTAGCAAGGGTCGCCTCTGACTCATCCGATACAGAGCAACGACCGCCGGCCGCACGCGCACGAAACAGCGCTTTTCCCAGCTTAGCTGAAAAGAGGACTATCTCTACAAAGGCCAAGAAATCTCCAGATCCTCCACCCTTGAAACGATTTACTGACGCATTAAAATTTGCATTTGACATAAACGAATCATTGGACAATAGTGGTCAATCAACAGATACTGAAAATTTACCCGCACCAGTAAATAATAAAAATATAATCGAAATAAATGAAAGTCCAAAGGTAGATCACTATTGGTGGGACGGTGCTCAAGGTAATGATAATGCAAATAAAAGTTGCGGGACACAGACAGACGATTATACAGAGTCAGAAGATGCGGACAATGAAATAGGTAAAACACGGGAGTCAATGATAACTTTCCGACACCCTGTATGTAGATCGACGCCCGCCGTTACCCATAATGAGGAAGAGATAACTAGCGACGAAGAACCCCGTCGACAAGTCCAAAGCAATTTACGATTAGATTTTGACAACTCGGAGAGTGAGTCCGAAGAAAGCCACCCCGAGATTGTCGAAGAATTACCAGCCAGAAACCCTGAGAAGACCATTTCACAAACCATACCCCCTGGAATTTATTACCCACATATGAAAACAGATGACAACCCTTTACAAATAAACACCACGAACGAAAATCTAACTTATAATAAAGGCAATTACTTACATTTTATCTCCGCCGACTGTGAGTTTACCACAGTCATATCATGATTGTTAATCGAGACTGACAAAATTTTCCCACAAGATTTAAAATTTAAGAAACCGAAACGCAAACAAGTTTTAGTAACAAATAAAGGAAATTACAAAATATTAAGTGCGGTATTGACCGACAAACATTTTGAAACATTTTTTGTTCAAGAGCTCAAAGAAGTACTTAACACAGTTAAAGACACAATAAATAAATATCAAATTAAAACGCTCCGGATATCCAAGCCCGGAGACATGTTGGAAAATTTCAGTCATTCTTTTATTGCAGATTTATTGGAAGAATGCTTAAACGATTGCGAATGTGTAATTACAATTTGCCGCGGAAATGTAACAATTCCTGATGAAGCAATACGACAAGAAATAATATCGGAATACCATGAAAGTCTAATCGGTGGACATAAAGGAATTACTAAAACTTATAAACGCATTCGCGAAAGATTTTATTGGCCTAACCTTAAAGACGAAGTTACAGAATACGTAAGAACTTGCCCCGATTGTCAACAACAAAAATTAACTCGGATAAAAACTCGCGAGCCAATGATAATTACAGACACTCCATCAGAGCCTTTTGATAAAATCTCTATCGACATGGTAGGACCGTTACCAGAAACTCCGAACGGAAATAAACACATTTTAACTATTCAAGATAACTTGACAAAATATTGTATTGCGGTTCCAATACCCAATATAAAAGCTGAAACAATAGCTGATGCTTTAGCCCGAAACCTGATCATTCAATTCGGTACCCCAAGAATTATCTTGAGAGATCAAGGTAGATCATTTGTTGGACAGGTATTCAACAATCTTGCTAAAATATTTAAAATAAAACACCTAACCACCTCTGGTTATCACCCTCAAACTAACGGTTCCTTAGAACGAAGCCACATAGTTTTGGCAGAGTTTATTAAACACTACATAAATAAATACGAGGATTGGGATAAACTAGTCCCCTTAGCCATGTTTTCTTACAACACGTCGGTTCACGAGCCTACAAAATTTACGCCTTTTGAGCTAGTATATGGCAGAGCTGCTCGAACCCCGAGTTCTTTCCCCTCTTCAGGAAAAATCGAAACCTATGGTGATTATTTATGCGATCTCACTTCCCGACTCGAGGAAATGAGACAACTCGCTTCAAAGTCCTTGATCAAGTCAAAATATCGCTCGAAACACTATTACGATAGAAAAATACATATCAAAGATTTTAAACCAGGAGACATGGTATATGCAGTAAAAGAACCGAAAAAGGGTAAATTCGACAATTGCTATGTCGGGCCATATCGGATTACAGAATTGCTCGACCGACATAATGCCGTACTGGAGACACCCAGTGGGAAAAGAATTTTGAAACATTTAGATAAACTGAAAATGCACAAGGCTAGAAAGGAAACCAGCGATACGGCCCTTCGTTGAAGGAGACGTCACTCGCTGCGCCGAAAAGATAGGCCGGACCTAATAAATTAGAGAAAGAAGGAACTACCCTGAAGACTAATGTATAGGTCTTTAGCTAGCAGGACTTGCCGATGCACCCAAGGGCCATATAACTCAGATACCCCGACTTTTAACAGATCAACTAGAGCATTTACACCAAAACACCCACACACAAACAGAGACAATTTTTGATCTTCTCCTATATGCCGTTTTATAATCTGAAAATATGAAATCATAAAAAAAAAAAAAAAAAAAAAAATCCTCTTTAGTCTTATCTAAAACCCGCGAGGAAGGGATGAGGCTAGAGTATAAAAGAGAAGAAAAATCCGATCAGTATTTAGTCTAACAAAATTTTTCATGGTGTTACATCAAGTCTTCGAAAGTGAGATTAACCCTGTGCAGGTGCAACGTTCGAGTCATAGCCGAAACAAGAATTTTTTTTTATCCACCTAACAGACTGGGATACACAACAGTAGATACCATTCAGCGCAAAATGCACACTCAAGGTATTTAATGAAATTATTCACATCATTAATAATAGCACGCTTCCTGAAATCACATTAAATTTCATTCATATGATAATTCATTTAAAAGGAAATACATCGTTTTTTGACTGAGGTTCGAACATTTATTAATTAATTCAATTCTTTATAATTTTTCTAAGCAAAATCTAACGGGTTTGGAAATTAAACCGAAAATTTGAGCTGAAACTTGAGAAATCCATAAAAATAAAAAAAATATATATATAATAAAATAAAATAAAATAAAAATAAATAAAAATTATTCGTTAGAAATTCAAAACTAAAAATTTTTTTTTTATTGAGTAGATAAAAATAAAATATATACATAATTATAATAATAATAATAATAGATAAACAAAATAAAACAAAAGAGAACAAATAAGAATTTTTTTTTTGTTTTTATATAACCAAATCATTATACGTCGTCTGGAATTCAGTATCCTGTCGAAACCGAGTGAATTGCAAAATTTAGATTTTGACTAACTGAAAACCAAGGTACTTGTGAATAGTGTAGCAAACCTACATATCTCGTTCCTTCCCTAAAAGCGAGACGGAGCAATTTGTCGTTGCTCGCTCGTTCCTTCCCTAAAAGCGAGACGGAGCAATTTGTCGTTGCTCGCTCGTTCCTTCCCTAAATGCGAGACGGAGCAATTTGTCGTTGCTCGCTCGTTCCTTCCCTAAAAGCGAGACGGAGCAATTTATCGTTGCTCGCTCGTTCCTTTACTTGACCCTTACCTACCTACGCAATAACTGTCCACAATGCCTAAAACTCGCCGAGCTGGTAGAAAGTATCAATTAAAAAAATTAATAAAGGAATATTCAAATCCTTCAAGTTTCCAATATCATCAATGGGTATCGCAGGATACAGAAGACCACCTACCACGCATAATTGAAGAAAAGCTTCTCTCAACTAACATTGTAATCGTTCAACCCCAATACCAATTGCAACCAATAGAATACAATAGATCACCTCCTCCTCTTGCCGGTATCGACATGAATGACCCACGATTCGAGACATACTGTCTCAAACATATTGAACTCGGTACTTATGAAATAGAATCTAGAGAAAATAGTTAAAATAAAATAATGTTCTACCAAAAGCAATTTTCCCAAATAAAGAAACAAAAAAAAATTTTTTTTTAATAAACAAATGGATGAACGACAAAATGAGTGAATGAAACGAATTAGTGAACGATATGACGGACGAACGTATAAAATGAATCAACAACAATAAATAAATAAATAAATAAAATAAATAAATAATTAAATAAAAATTATAATATTGGGAAATCTCAGTCAATTTCAATCGATAGTTCCCGAAGAAACTACACCACCCGAGACAAATACGAAAAAACCAATTTTTGTTGCAAAACCAAAAATAGTCTCAGCTAAAATAATTTTACCAAAAATTAATATCGCAAAATTAATTCCAGTTTCAATACCACCGAATCGTTCAACTAACGAAAATAATCCTGGCCAACGACCCAAGGTACGGGAAATACTAAAGTCAACAAGCTCCTTTTAAGTAGCCATTAATCTTCCAAACATAACAAGCATGAAAATTTCGGAGGAAGAACTTAACTTTTTAAATGAACAAGAAACATTAGATTGGTTATACTCAATTCCCGCCGTGAGAGTACCCGGCAGAAATTACGAATTTTATAAAAGTATTGTTAAAGCCCGATGTGTAAAAGTAATCTCAGAACGACCACCATGGTATCTAGATAATTATACGAGATGTTTTTGTGAAGATTGCTATCTCGAAATTTCCACCGAAGAACAGGATAACAAAGGTACTCAAATTTTAGATAAACACAAATTAATACCAGGCCCTTATCACACAGCTCATTGCAGTATTTGCGGACTAGAATTACTAAGAACACAAACACCATATAAATGCGATGATTGCATTTTAGCTTGGATTTTTAACAGAGTAGATATAGAAAACGGGCGCGCAGTCGTAGTAAATTGGGAAAGTAAAAATTAACAAAATTCATTTCATTCATTTCTTGCTTACGATCATCTGGGGTTTGTTCCAGAATGCCTACCCCTACAAGTAATAATTCCGACCATAGTAAAATTACTACCCACCAAACAACACTGGAGAACACACCAAAACATCACAAACGATATTTAGTCATTTTTGTCGCCCATGCCATCGAAGTACGTCAATCAAGACGTCAACGCCGAGAAAGAGTACTTGAACTTTGGAAAGAGGACCCGCGCAGCAAATGCTTAGTGGAATGGGACCCAGAAGCTAACCCGAGAGACATTTTTAACCTAAGATCCCTGTTCGGCCTCTCACCCTTGCCTAAAAGAAAAACAGACCCCTACTGGGACCAACTAGTAAAGGAACAATTTGGAGAAGAATAAGCACGAGAATAAAATAGGATATATACTGTACAAAATGTACAAAATGGGGGGGGGGGGGGCTAGCTCGGGGCAAAAGAAAAATACAATAATAATACTTGAGCAAAGACTCGACAACCTCGGGTCGACGGGCACCTGTCACTCAGGCGTCTTATAATACCCGTGATAACGTAACAAAAACTAAAGGAACCGAATAGCGAGATTTACGCGTCGCGAAAGATAATATCTAAGGGCGAGGGACGACGGGGGGGGGGGGGGGGCGAGATCGAACGCGATCGGGTTTTCGGAGGGACTTAAAAATTAGCACTACAGCACAGCACTCACTCGCGGATGAAAAATAGGGCAAAATAATTACAATCAAATACTAGGGGCGGATTAATACTCAAAACAAAAAATGTTCGACCGGCGAAATCGAGCTGCGACGAAGATGGCGACTCGGCCACGTGTTTTCGTCGCCGTTGCAAAAGGAGTAAGAACGACTTACTTGTTTTGTGGGAATACTCCCTTATTACAATCCTTTCGATTAAATCCCATGCCGGTGGTCGTTGTACGCAAAACAGGGGAACACTCGATACAATACAAATGATTCAAAATTCGTTATGAATTTGGGAATACTGGGGGTCATGGCACGCACGCCGGGGTCGTGATGGAAGTGAAGATGTTACCGGCGTCCGTGATCTCGTTTCTTCCTGCGCGACATCGATCGATAGTTGATCGATGCGCGCGTCGACGGGGGGTCCAATCGCGATGATTGATTTCGCGCATTGCGATGGGCTTGTTGGTAAGAGGGGTGAGGGGAAGGGTGACGGACTGGGAATTCGGGACTGTATTGGCGGTCTGGCGTGACGTCACGAAGTATTAATTGATCGTAGATCCTGGCGCGGCGCTGAGAGGCACGGTCCCTGCTGACTAGCGCCGCGGTGGTCGATGGTGTAATTGTCGGCGGACTCGGCCTTGCGCGCGAACGTTCGATCGCCGAATATTATGACAGCAGGGCTGATGCGTACCAGACGACGATGACTCGTCGGGGACTCGGAACCTCGACGCCAGGGAACTCGTAACGGGGTTTTCTCGAGGTGGAGACAATTCCTTACTCGAGGCGACGTTGGTTTTGATTCGGTTCCATGACTCGGCTCCAGTGATTTTGCTTCGTTCATATTCGCCTTTGGGAAGATTCGGGAGGGTTATTTTATTAGGGGGGAGAATTTCTTGGGGCAGGATTTAATAATTGGACGGGGACTCAGGTTCAGGGGAGAGGGAAGACTGTAATTCGCAGTTTCCGATGACAATGTGCCCCGCAAAGGCCGAAGACTTAAAACTAACAATTAAAAATACGAAGAAAAGCCCAAACATATGACAAAGTCGGCGATTTTGACGATGCTAAATAGTGAGTGAGCGCTGTAGTGGATTCCACCACGACGCGAGGCATTGTGGCTCTGCCACAACGTTACAACTCCCCCCGGCTTGACTAAAGTACCGGGTTGACGGTTTTTACGTCATACTAACGCTGCCACTCGTGGCTACCATACTCGCGTCGCTCTTACTCGTTTCAGCGTCTCAAAATCGCACCAGTAGTCGAAGGGGTACAAAAAAAAATTTATTATCTCTTTAATTTTGTTTTTTTTTTTTTTTTAAAGAAGGAGAAAAAAAATAGTACTCCATTACGTACTGTCAACCACAACCTTACCGACTCGTCGCGCAAGCGCGTTTGCGAGACTGTTGGAGCGGTGGCTACAGTGATCACAGCGGGTCTGGGCGTATCTGACGGACTTGGGGGGCTGAAACGTTACCAACGTGACCAAAATGGTTGAAGGTACCGAGGGGGCTGGCAGGGGTTTGCGGAGTTCGGGCGGCACTGCCCGAGCCTCGTGGGGACTCGCGGGGGTAATCTCAGGACAGGTATGGGGGTAGGTGGGAACCAACAGGGTTGGGGGAGATATCTAGGTGAGGGAAAAATTGCAGGGAGGTATTGGCATGGGTTAGGGGGGTATCGGGGAAACAAAAATCGAAATGCGGGTATCTCGGGGCTCGGGGGCGGGGGAGGGACCAAATGACTCATCAACGGTCGTATTCGACGCGGAGATGGCGCTGAGCGGGGGTGACGTGGATCGGACGGGGTATTCCGTCTATGACTCGGGCGCTTTGGGTACTCTGGGGAGCTCTGGGTCGGGGGGGAACGTGCTACGGATGGGGTGGGACTGGAACTGACTCTGGGAGAGGGGGAGGGGGATAGTTCGGGTAATTCGTGCTCCGAATGTTCATCGGGGTCTGTTTCGGGTGGCTTCATGCTACTCAAAGGGGGGGTTACTGGGGTTACTACGGGGGCTGGACTGGGCTCAGGGCTGGGGTCGAGCGGGTGCCTCCCACGTTTTCGAAAAACGTGCAGGCTTTTGAGTGCGTCCTGTAGAACGGTGATCCCCTCCTCGGGGCTTTCCCCCAGGATGCACTCACTTAGCTCGATCAGCTCCAATAAAATGGGGTGTCGACTACAGATCTCTTCTTGGCCATGGGGCCAGGAATCGGGATGTAGGGGCGGAACTCGCCGGGGAGAGGGGGTTGAACGACTCTGATCTCCGAAATCGATAAGCCATCGATCGGGCGACTCTTGATCCGGAGTACCGAGTCTGTGGGCTGGGTCATTCACCCGGAACCCAGTCACAGACTCTTTCCCAAATTCCTGTTCCAGGAATCGGAGCGTACTCGCGGGTATCTCGTACTGTTCCTCTAACAGGGGGGCGTCGGGGGTTGAATCTAACTCGCTGGAGCTCGTGTCTGAAGGGCTATATTCGGAGAGACTGTCACTCTCCGTCACTTCTCGCGAGATACTGTCTGGGGCGATGTCGGGAAAAAGGGCACCGCACGTGGAACTCTCCATCTCACGGTGGGCTAGGAAAATGAAACGAGAAGAAGAGAGAAAAAAAAGGAAAAGAAGGCACAAAGCAGTTTGCAACAATGAGAAAAAAAAAGGAAAAGGTGGCGTGGGGGGGGGGTGACTTCCAGTCACGGGGCGGCAGTACTGAAGCTGGCGGAGGGGCTTAGGAGAGGGCGACAAGGCACTCGACGGGTAATTTCTAAATTTTTGGATTTAATTGGGTTGTATCGGAAGTATCTCCGATTCCAACAAGGCTCGGGGAAGGGGCAGAGATGAGGAAAAGCAATAACATGAGTAAATACTCGACTGTGGACACAACTTCGGCAATTCCACCGAAAATGTTGCAAAGGGAATTATGGACAGGATGCAAGGGGGTGAGGTGCACGAAAATGAAAGGGAGAGGGAAACCAAATAATTCGGGGTCACAGAGAAAAATATTTCGGGCGGCAAGAATTAAATGTCGGGGCACGCAAAGAAAACTGGTCCGGGGCAACGGGAAAATAATTATTTCGTGGTAGGAAAATATGTCTGGGCTGGGAAGAATGAATATCGCGGTGCAAAAAAAACGGGGGGCAATACAATGGTTGAGTGGGGAGGGGGGGGGGGGGATCACTGCAGGTCCACGGCGAAGTCTCGCAACGCGTCACCAAAATGGCAAAAGCACAAATAAAAAAAAAAGTGCAATAACACACAAAAAAAATGAATTGCAATAAAAATGCAACGTGGTACCAAAAAGTAAAGTGCGAGTCAGTAAAATCGGGCCGTTGACAAGCAATAACAATGAGCATGCGCAACAATTTTTCACGCCGGAGTGCTGTGGTGTGCTGGCAAAATCAGTGTTCACGGGTGAGCACTAGTTCACGGAGGGAAAATCACAAAAAGAAGAAAAAAAATACGCTCTGAAAAATTATTCGGAAGATTCCCAAAACCTTCTAAACATTCGAAAAATTCCGAAACACTTCGTAAACCCCTCAAGAATCATTCAAAAAGTCCCCAAACTCTTCCCAAATATTTCGAGAATTATTCGAAAAAAAATTCCCAAACACTTCCTAAACTTTTCGAAAACTATTCGAAAAGTTTCCAAAAAAAATCTTCCCGAATATTCCCGATGGGATTTCAAAATTTCTAAACACTTCCCAAATGATTCGGAAATTATTCCTAAAGTGTTTCAGGGCTTCCTAAAAATTTCCCGAAAAATTACCGGAGATGAGAAAATTACCACGCGTCGCGGCAACTTATCGCGAAAATTTATTTCGGAGCGTGAATTCGGGGAATTTGACAGGCCCCACGTTGGGCGCCAAAATTTGTGACGTATGTTCGCCACCTGTCCCTGAAAAAGGGTAAAAATTCAGGGAAGCAAAAATAAATAAAAGTCGGAAATTTAAGAGAGACAGTCACAAAAATAAATTTGGCTTTATTCGTAATTCGGTTTGGACGCCAGTTGATTTTAAAATAAAAACAACAAAATAAATAAATCTTAATTTCTCTGTTCTCTCGAATTAATTAACAAAATAATAAACTTATGACTAATAGCACGCGGGGGGGGGGGGGGGGGGGGGAATGTACAAAATGGGGGGGGGGCTAGCTCGGGGCAAAAGAAAAATACAATAATAATACTTGAGCAAAGACTCGACAACCTCGGGTCGACGGGCACCTGTCACTCAGGCGTCTTATAATACCCGTGATAACGTAACAAAAACTAAAGGAACCGAATAGCGAGATTTACGCGTCGCGAAAGATAATATCTAAGGCGAGGGACGACGGGGGGGGGCGGCGAGATCGAACGCGATCGGGTTTTCGGAGGGCCTTAAAAATTAGCACTACAGCACAGCACTCACTCGCGGATGAAAAATAGGGCAAAATAATTACAATCAAATACTAGGGGCGGATTAATACTCAAAACAAAAAATGTTCGACCGGCGAAATCGAGCTGCGACGAAGATGGCGACTCGGCCACGTGTTTTCGTCGCCGTTGCAAAAGGAGTAAGAACGACTTACTTGTTTTGTGGGAATACTCCCTTATTACAATCCTTTCGATTAAATCCCATGCCGGTGGTCGTTGTACGCAAAACAGGGGGAACACTCGATACAATACAAATGATTCAAAATTCGTTATAAATTTGGGAATACTGGGGGTCATGGCACGCACGCCGGGGTCGTGATGGAAGTGAAGATGTTACCGGCGTCCGTGATCTCGTTTCTTCCTGCGCGACATCGATCGATAGTTGATCGATGCGCGCGTCGACGGGGGGTCCAATCGCGATGATTGATTTCGCGCATTGCGATGGGCTTGTTGGTAAGAGGGGTGAGGGGAAGGGTGACGGACTGGGAATTCGGGACTGTATTGGCGGTCTGGCGTGACGTCACGAAGTATTAATTGATCGTAGATCCTGGCGCGGCGCTGAGAGGCACGGTCCCTGCTGACTAGCGCCGCGGTGGTCGATGGTGTAATTGTCGGCGGACTCGGCCTTGCGCGCGAACGTTCGATCGCCGAATATTATGACAGCAGGGCTGATGCGTACCAGACGACGATGACTCGTCGGGGACTCGGAACCTCGACGCCAGGGAACTCGTAACGGGGTTTTCTCGAGGTGGAGACAATTCCTTACTCGAGGCGACGTTGGTTTTGATTCGGTTCCATGACTCGGCTCCAGTGATTTTGCTTCGTTCATATTCGCCTTTGGGAAGATTCGGGAGGGTTATTTTATTAGGGGGGAGAATTTCTTGGGGCAGGATTTAATAATTGGACGGGGACTCAGGTTCAGGGGAGAGGGAAGACTGTAATTCGCAGTTTCCGATGACAATGTGCCCCGCAAAGGCCGAAGACTTAAAACTAACAATTAAAAATACGAAGAAAAGCCCAAACATATGACAAAGTCGGCGATTTTGACGATGCTAATTAGTGAGTGAGCGCTGTAGTGGATTCCACCACGACGCGAGGCATTGTGGCTCTGCCACAACGTTACAGGCGCCAGTTAGGCGCCAGTTTGTGACGGGGAAAAACGGGATAGGAGGAACGATCCGAAAAAAATGCGGCAGGGACTGAACCGGGGTTCGAACCCGGGACCTCTCGATTGCCGGTCGAGTGCTCTCCCAACTGAGCTATCCAGGCCGCCTACCACACTTAATTCGAATCGTCCTCGTAACGTTGTATTCCACAACGTTACAATACATATACCTTTTGATTCTTTCCGTCTAACAATATTCTTTATCTTCATCATTGCATGAGAAAACACAAGCTCACTTTTTATACATACACACATTCTTAATAACACATATACTCCATAGCTATACAATGAACCCTCCGATACCAATGAAATCGCCTTTAATGAGGATCGGAAATAAATACGTGGTATACACGGGAACAATATATTCTCCATCTCACTTCTACGTCATAAAGGCGAAGAATATACCAAAGGTGGAAAAATACAGCAAGGCAATCGACAAGTACCTGCGGGATTATCCAATCTTCAATATGGGTATGATGGGCCCTCTTCAAACAGGTAGTTGCGCGGTGAAAATAGCCGATAGCTGGGTAAGAGGTAATATTTTAGCAATTAACAATGGACTCGTCGCTCTGGACATAGTGGACATTGGGGGTGTGCTCCGATTCAACATACACGATCTGAGACCCTTACCACCCGCGCTCACATTACTCACGGGTAAGGCTATTCGTGTCCACCTAAACAACTTAGAGCCAAAGTTTGAAGGAGCCTGGCCGGACAACGAAACGAGATTTCTCGAGGATCTCCTAGCCAGACGCCCTTTAAAAATGAAAGGCATAAATTGTCGAGGAGGATGTAGTTCCCTAACCCTAGGAGTAGAATTACACGACAGACCCACAGGCCTCGATATACGGCGAATATTATTGAACCGTGGCCTAGCAACAGAAGGATTCATAGCCGAAGCCCTATTAACAGACATACCCTCCCAACGTGTCGACATACTCATCGAACAAAATAATAGCAATCAAAATCAATCCAATGAAAACAACTCGAATTAAAATCTCAATATTACTATGTGGCCCAGAAAGACATCTTTATACAGTATTAGATCGTGGCCATTCTTCACCAAACATAAAGAAAAAAAAAACGGAAAGAAAAAGAAGAGAGTGGTGTCGTATATATATATATACAAGAAAGACGCATCGAGGATAAAAAAAAAAAACTACTAACCTTTTTAACAATTTTACCTAACTCAAACTCAAATTTCATATTTCAATTGCACTTACATACATACTCTTTTTCTAGACAATAATGTGCGCTTTTAAGACCATCATATTACTACTTGCACTTGAGCTCAGAAAGGTCTGGACTTTCCAAACACATGACATTCAACAGATCACCAACCAAGCCGGCATCTACTATGAACCCATGCACGAAGTCCATTTCACTCGAACCGAATGGCGGCTCACGACATTCATAGACCTAGAGCCATTCGAAGTCCACCAACCAACGTTTTCTGAGGTACCAGTGATGGAACATGCATGCCGACCATACTTGGGAGATCGTTGTGGATCATATATCAACAAAGAGGACCTTGCGTTAAAAAGCGCCCTGATCAATAAATACTTTCTCTACCTACGGAAACAAAAATGCATCGAACCAATAATGAGCAGACGAAGTGTTCCTTTTGGATTCATTGGAACAGTGAGCAAAAGCCTATTCGGGACCCTAACCACAGACGACGCCGAGTATTTCAACACCGAGATCGATAAACTATATCGAGATCAGAAGAAGATGACTGTCCTTGCAAGAAACCAAACCCACATTATAAGATCAGAATTGCACGATATCGCTGAAAGATTAAGCGAACTGGAACAGGAACATAAAGCAAAATGGAATAACCTAGCAGACATGTTTCACAATGCAACAGACGTCATAATGTATACGCAAAACCTGATGGAATGGCGAAATAGCATAGGAAACATCGCCGAAACATACCTTGAGAGCCTTCGCGCCATCGTGGATGCAATCCACTTCATCAAATTGGGACTCCTACACCCAGAACTTATAAACCCCGTCACACTGGATCTCATCGTCAAGAGCTTCACAGAAATACACCACAAATACTTATTCCCGATTCCTCTGGACGAAATCCATTCCGGAACCTTGTCAAAAATTTCCCGTCTATCAGCCTCCTATCATGATAAAAAAATAATCATCGTGATGCACATCCCTTTACTGGAACTAACCAAATTCCTTCTCTACAAACTTCACCCCTGTCCTATACCACAACAATTTGGAAACAATAGCCAAGGAGCAGCATATGTTCAGCCCAGAGCATCGCATATAATTATCTCAAGAGAAATGGATAAGTACACACTTATCCCGGAAAACGATCCTCCTAGATGCCAACACCTCCGCAGCTATCAGATCTGTACACCTAGCTATCCTATATACGAAGTATCAGCCCATCTAAACTGTGAATTATTACTATTAACGGACGGAGGACATCAATCATACGAAGACTGTGAAATCAGGGTTGTAAAGAAACAAACACCATACTGGAAACAATTGGACACCATGTCTGGTTGGCTATTTTCGTTACCTGAACCTGAAAGAATACAAATCCTATGCGACCACGAAGCAGCTATTGTTATCGAAATAAAAGAAACCGGGATCCTGAAATTGAAACCAGGATGCATCGCTAAAACACACTACGTAACAATCTCGGGAAGTCAAACACTTGAAGGGACCATTCGAGAAACATACATACCTACGTCGAATCTTAACATAAACCAGCTCGTCCCCAATGTATCACACTACAAGCCGCTGCAGGACACCGAAACTTCAAAATACGTACCCTCGGTCGTATCTCGAAATTCGGCTGGAATCCCGATCTTCGACGCTAGTCTAAGAGAGATAGAACAAGAACTCTTAGAAATTACCGCTCATAAACGAGAACAACAAGGACAAGCCTTATACACAACGATGACTATATACGGAGAGATTCTTCTGGCCATGGGTTTACTGACCTATATTTTACGGGGATCCTTCCTTCTCTGTGCCTACAAGCTTTGCGCCATATGCCAAGGACCCGCACCACCACTTGAAGACGATGACGACAACTCGCCTGAGGAAGAAGAAAAGGAACCTGCTAATAAAAAAGCAGAAACCACCTACGATAGACCCCCTCGTCAGCCCAACCCTGTTTTCGTTCACGAAATCTCCACACAAACTACTGTCTGAACATTAAGTTCATTTTATACACACTGAATTAATCAATTACTGCTACACACTCCAGACTACTACTTATTATTTTAATCAATTATTATTACATACACTCTTTAATTAATTATCACTACCGTACAGTTTTTATTATTATTACTATTATCATGCAAAATTTTATCATATATTAACACTAGACATAAGAAAAATTTATGCATATCGAATTACTCGATTACCTTTTTTTTTACTCACGAATGAAAGGATAAAGTATCTATACTTACCTGTTACACCTGCTATCAAACACCTTCACCGTATTACACTTCGTGAACACACCTCAAATTTAATAATGGCACAGGCATCTCAAATGCAAATTAAAATTGCATCTACAAGAAATCAAGACGCCTATCAAAACCAATCAGCGTCGTCAAAACAAAAGATCAATCAACAAGTTTATTGTTAGATCTGTGTGGTCTTCTACATTTCATTATGCCAGGAAAAGACCAATACCATCGCTATTTTTGCCGTCTAAAGCCAGTAAAAGAGGTATACAAATTTTATTATACGGTCACAAATTTTTTTTTTCCTTTTCCCTTTCTTTCTTATACACCTGAACTACCCCTAAATATTTCATACCTATCCCATATTCCTACCCAAGATACGAAATCCATTTCAGACAACGAAAAACAAAATTTAACTATTTTAATATTTACCATTTAAGCATATCTTCTATTTAAAAATATTCAATATGCATAAATTGGTAGCCACCGAGGACGGTGTCTAATCTAAGTGGGGAGGTGTCACAACCGACGTAAAATTTTGTTTTCTTTCCTTTTAATAATACGAACTAACCATGAAAACTCGAGCCTTTGCGCGTCTTCATTCATAAAACCTTCAACTCAACGTCTTGTAGTAGCTCTTAGTATTTAGGTCATTCTGACACACGCCACACACACAGATGTATCACTTACTCGACTTCCTGTAAACACCAACAAACCGGCGAGTACTCCCCTCGGCCGAAGCGCATCGGTCATAAATCTAAGGCCCTAGCAACAGCCCTACTGCCTACGCACAGAAGACGCCGCATCTATTCCCCCTGCTCTAGCTTCTAAGAAGCAAAGGCTTATAAACAACTCCAAATAAGGAAGTTTCCTACATTCTTTGCCGAATCTGACCCTAAAAAAGGCGCGATTTTCCATCGCGCGGCGCATTCCGTTCCGTACCTAGGTCGCGTTTATACTGTTAGCAGTAGTTCGGTTGTCATTCGGTTAGCCGTCTTATATATTTTATCTCTGATCGAACTCCGGGTCTTCTGTAGAAGAGAGCGAGTCGAGCTCAGAAGTCAAAGTCATAAAGAATTAAAATCAAGATTCGGACTTAGAATATTTTCCGATTTATTTCATTTAATTCAGATTTGGACTTAAAATATTTTCAATCATTTCGCGTAACTCAATAAAGGATAAGTAAGCTACGACCAATCAAAGATTTCCAAAGACACCTCTCCGGTAAAGTACTTAATATTTTATTATACCAAGTTTGTATTCACCAATTGTATTTTACTAACATTATATTTTGTACTACGAATATATAGAGAATCCTAGATCTCTCTACCTATTCTTATTGTACTTTTACTAACATTTTATTTTCATTAAAGAGTGTATAAAGAATCCTAGATCTCTTTATTCACAACCTTTAACACCCTTTCCTCAGTCGCAACCAGATAAAGCAAGGCTTCTCGAGGTCTATCAGCGTGCGCCCACCATACTCCTAGGAGTATATCTATTGTGACGTGACATTTTGAGTCACGCCACTCATACGAATCCGTGTCGACCAGTGGACCGGATTTACGGTCCTGCTTGACCGACGCACATCGATTCACCGGGGCTGGCTCAATCGAGGACTCGAATTATATTAAGGATTTAAACATTAAGTATATCAATTACGCATTTCGATTATAAATTTTAGCGTTTGACACGAATTTTGGCAGGAAGCTGCGTACCTGGGGGACTTTAATGGTATTCATCGTTGACTGACCGCTAGAGCTTACCTAGAGCGAGAGACGAAGAGATATATTTCTTTAGAAAAATTCTTTTAAATAATTGTAAAGAGGAGCGAGTTAACTATCTATTATTTTTACGTATGTCGCGAATATTAATCAAGGTTACCTCACTGCTATTATCTCTACGGGGCGAAGCGCAATCGTGTACCAGCCGAATTAAAATTACAACAAATCTCGTGCTCGTTAATCGTTTTGTTACTTCAGGCTCTTGTCAACGTAACCGTGTGAGTGGGTGTCAAGGGCTCGCGCTGGAAAAGGCTCGTATTAAGTAGCTGCCCGCCAGCCTTTTTACTGTAGCAACCGAGAGTTGCAACACCCGTCATTGTGTCCTTGGAAGCCATGGTCTGATAGTATCGGCGCCTCGTCTAATGGGGTTCGGGTTCGTCTCTGTGATAAAGGTGCTGAATTTCCTGGTGGTTAAAGTGTGGGCCCACCGTGGACGCAGGGACGCTTGTGTTCACGAGGGAGGCCTCCCCTTTCCACGGAGACGATCGCCGGATTTCCCGAGAGGAAGGTAACCAAGGAACAATCTTCGTTTCAATAAATTACGAATTTCGAGCGCGAGAAACGAAAACCTATATCGGTCATCACGCTCCGGCATCGATCCTTCGTTCGTTGGATCATGGTGGGGGGGGGGGGGGGGGGGTAAAAATTCCTGCCTTAAACGTGAAAACTCCGAAATACCGCGTCGATCGCGAGAGTAAGAGAGATAGAGAATAGTCAAGTGCTGGGACACGGGAGCGCGGACCTTCGTGGGGGGTAATGAGTAGTGGGGATAGCGCGAATTTGGGAGCTCCTGCCTACGAACGAGGTAAGGGGTCATTAGTCTTCGATCGATATCCAGCGCGGTGAGTCACGAAAGTGTAAGTGCCCTATGGATTACCTAAATGGATCTTGGCGGATTCGGAGATTCTCCCGGTGAGCTCGTTCCTCTACATTCTCCATATTTTTCGTTCGCCTCCTCGTAATTCTCTTTTGTCTATGTGGCGTTATTTTCTTTCGGCATTCATTATGCAATTATTTAGAGTTTTGAGTAAATATTTTAGAGCGGAGGTGTCCTTTTGCGATAGTCTCGCGTTCACCGTTCGTATTGGGGTTAATTGGAGTACAGAGAATTGCGGTGGGGCGATCGAACACGCTCACGACCCGAATTAATAAATTATCGACTAATGTTGCTTAATTTCGACAAGTAATTGTCGTTACAATTACAATCGTCGTACAAGAATTGTACGACGATTATTGCGTCGTAATTCTCTAGTTAATATTAAAGTAAAGTTTCGAGCATTTTCGCTCAGCATGGTCTCTCTCTCGCCGCGCGCTCAAGGCCAGCGTCGTCCCTGGCGTGTTTACCTTATTCTCTTTCTTCGCCGCTCGGACTCGCGCACTATATCTAGGTCGTTTTCAATGGAATTTCGTCAAGTTGTTTTTCTACGCGTTAATTCCTCACCAATTTATTGTGCGTGGATTTTGGGAGCATTATTTTCTGTCCTTATCTATTGTGTCCTCTCTCATCGTGTCGAAGACAGACTCGTACCTATGCCGTGTGCTCGTATCTGTTTGGAGCACGAGGTAGTTGGAGTCTCGTCCTTATCGGAGGAAATTGCTCATGTCTTATTAAATAGAGTTGTTAGAGTCGTGTTAAATAGAAGGGTTAGAGTCGTCCGGCTGCCTATGGCCAATGACGCACGATTACCTGTTTTATCCATGTCGGACTACCTCATAATTATTATTTATTTCTCCGACCAAATCAAAAGTTTCTATTATTTCTTAATTTTGGCAGGATGTTTGAGTCGTCGAGTTGCCTAAACGCCAATGACGACTCATTATCTTGGTTATCCATGTCGGACTACCTCATAATTATTATTTATGTCTCCGATCAAATCAAAAGTTTCGATTATTTCTTAATTTTGGCAGGATGTTTGAGTCGTCGAGTTGCCTAAACGCCAATGACGACTCATTATCTTGGTTATCCATGTCGGACTACCTCATAATTATTATTTATGTCTCCGATCAAATCAAAAGTTTCGATTATTTCTTATTTTTGGCAGGATGTTTGAGTCGTCGAGTGGCCTAAACACCAATGACGACTCATTATCTTGGCTATCCAGGTCGGACTACCTCGCCAGTATTATCCTTATTATTATCATTATTTACTCAGCTTATTAATTCGCCGTTCGATCCAATTCTTGCATGTTACTCCGTTTGCCTATCGCGCTAAGAATGTTTAATTCGTCTTGCTGCCTAAACGCCAATGACGCACCTTTAAGGTTTCGCTAATTAAGACGCCTGCCGTTTCGGTATTTGATTTGCCTAAACTCCGAAGATTGCGTAGGCCTGTGGCCTAAACGCCGACGGCATGGGATTAATGTCGCGTAGGTCAAAAAGCCCCAGATGAATCACGGACTTAGTTTGGCGAATTTCGATTATTATTTGTGCTGTTTACGGTCGAATTTTGTATCCGCGAGCGTCTGTACCACCTAAGGACCGGTTGGTTAAATAAATCTTATTGTTCAAAATTTCAATACTTCGCCTCGCCTATTATTTTCTTTGTTTGTACTGTTACTCTCTGCCCCGGGACCAGCCCCTCTACCATTTGGTATCTCAGTTTGAGCTGAGTAGCCGGACCGTCCTCGGTCACCTGTTTTGTGTAGTTCGAATACCTGCTGGTGGCGGGGTTGGACGAAATAAAAGTCGGTATGACCGGCGGTACCGTCGTACCTGGCGCCCAGCCCAACCCCGTCCTCAGGCTACTTACCCGGTTAACGGGTCAGGTGAGTCGAGAAGGGACGGATCGTACCCTTCGGGGAAAAATCTCGTTACAAATGGCGCCCAACGTGGGGCACGAGAGTAACACTTTTAATAGAATATAGATTACGTTCCGAATTATAAAATTCGACATAAAGGCCTGAGTCGCGGGTGAGAGAGATATTTTGGTGAAGCATTAAAATTCAGCTCATTGTATAGCACCATAATTTTTTTGGAGAGATCACTGTGCGACTTGAGACCAAGTAAATCGAACGTAATATTAAGAATTCCTCCTGACACCGTATTATTAAGTCGAAGGCAAGAATAACTTTATTATTATTAAGAAACTTATCGGATAACGAAGCTCACCTGTGATAAATTTGTGTTTGCGAAAGGAATATCGTTTTTTTTCACCTTTCCCCTGTGGTCGCTTTGGCCGTAAACAAGTTTAATCCGTTTCGATGGTATTCCCGAGAGGCTAACTCTCAGTAAATGCCCTAAAATTCTCAATGTTGTGTCCGCTAATCCTGCCATAAAATCCTGTTGCCAAGTGCCCGATATTAACTCCCTATCAATAGCTGATATTTAAAAACATTTTTTTTGGCACGCCTTTTGTACTACCTCAGCTTTGTAACCCAACGATTCTTGTTTTCGAATTGCCCGTTAATCCCTCATTGTTATCGACTAAGCGTTCGACGACGACCCGAAGAGAGTCATATAATTTTTTTTTCTGGCGGTTGGAGCGAGTTGTTGACGAACTACCGATAATCCCTGATCTTTGTTTGAATACGTGTGCCTCGGAATAAAGTAACACTACGTCGATTACCCGACGAAGGCCCGGGTGCGAACAATATAATCGACAAGAGGATTAACTTGTTGTGAACGGTGTCCATACCACAATTGTTTGGAGGATTAGCGAATTCCTGGGAAGAGATTAGCGGTTGGTTCCTGTAAATGCGAAAACAACTTCTTTCGCGTTCAGGACTCCTTCCCCGCGACCAAGGAGCGGATTGCCCCACCCTAGAGTGTTATCTCGGGGGGGGGGTTTCCGAAGAGTTACGCGGAGACTCGCGTTCGGGTAAGCAGAAACTAGTTATCAGTGATCGCGAACGACCAAGTCTCGGTCCGTCCGCCTTGGGTCCCGATTATTTAACACTTCTGAATTAAACCTCGACCGAATTATTTACGTTCGGCATCAAGGGTTACCAGTGACTTGTGCGGTTAATAACGACACCTCGTTTTGAAAATAGTATTCGATCATCGTACAATTCCCTCATCAGTCGTACGACTACCTCGAATTTCGTAAAATACGTCGCAGAAATATTTCGTTCCGCGAATTAATCTCAAACGATCGGGTTAATACCGTGATTATCGTGCGATTACCTCGCCGGTCGTACGAATACCTGGAATTCCTCGGAGATATTTCGTTTCACGCATTAAACTCCGTCGATCGGGCTAATACCGTGATTATCGTGCGATTACCTCGCCGGTCGTACGAATACCTGGAATTTCTCGGAGATATTTCGTTCACGCATTAAAACTCCGTCGATCGGGCTAATACCGTGATTATCGTACGATTACCTCACTGGTCGTACGAATATCTTGGATTTCGTGGAAGTATTTCGCGCGACGGAGTAACCTCCGACGATCGAAATTGTTATCACGGTTATCGTCCGACTACCTCGCGTATTGGGCCCCGATCTCGATTTCGTCGAAATATTTCATATTGATAAATTACTCTAGCCTTCCGAGTTACAATCGCGATTATCGTACGACTATCTTACGTATCGGACGAATACCTCGTTTCGTGACCGAATCTCGTTTCCCCGGGTTCTCTTCACGAGTATCGGGCGACTACCTCACCGCTCGCACGCTCACCTCGGATTTCGGAGAAGTACCTCGGCTCGTAAAATAGCCTCCGCGTGTCAAATCACCATCGCGGGTATCGCGCAAGTACCTTACATCTCGGGCGGATACCGACTCCCACGTAGCGGGAACCGGGGTTTCACCGCATTCCGGGACGCCTACCGAACCAAACGTTGTAGGCACGATTACGAGGACAAACTCCGCCGGTACAGACGGCGGTAAAGTCGTTTAGAAGGATCGAGTGAGGCCAGCGTCGAATAACAGCGAATCATGGCCGAGCCGGAGGCAAACCCCCTCTTGGAAGCAGGAGGGGACCCAAACGATACGGTACCCTTGTCACCAGGGGCCGGTTACGTTCCGACCTCCGAAGAGCCCGTAGATTCACGTCCGGGGGAGGGCCTGTCCTTCGTCCATGGAGGGCTGGCACATGATTCGGGTATGGGCAATTCCATGTACCATCTGGGTACCCCGTTCCCAGTCCACGCCTGGCCAGGAAACGGCACGAGGTCGACGCAGGTCACTCAAACCCCTCGGATGTCAGCATGGCCGACCACCATTACCCATCCAGGTAGGTTACGTTGGTCTGATCCGTTGAGCCATGCCTCCGGTCGACCGTATTACCTGAACCCAGGGCTAGATCACAGTGTACCGCGGCCCGGTCAGCAGCTGTGGGTAGGCCCGCCGGGAAATCTTGAACCCGCTCACGCCAGCACGTATACCTGGCCTCCACCGACTTCGGCTGCAGGCCTGTGTCGTGATAACGGGGCAGGAGCGGAGTTCCGAACTTGGACCGAACCGCCCGAGCATTCGAGAGGCCTACCTCCTCGCTCGGAGGACCTAGCGACTGGCGATCCCCAACCGTTCGCCGGGAATACCCCAAGGCCGAACGTAGAAACTGCCTCGCAGCGTTACCCCGTATCGGCTTCCTCGGTACTCCACCTCATGCGTAAATGGAACATATCTTTTTCCGGGAAACGGGGAGAAGACGTGGAAACATTCCTTACGCGAATTTCGGAGGGCCGAGCTTTAGTCCCAGTTTCCGATGTAGATCTCATACGATGTATACCGTTCTTCCTAACCGGGGTAGCCCTGCAATGGTACCGTAATGATAAGGACCGTTGGGAGAGTTGGAGTCAATTCGCGTCCGCGTGCCGATTACGTTTTGGGGACCCCGATTACCAGTATGCCCTCCGCGAAGAAATAATGCGACGCACGCAGGGGCCCGAGGAACCGGTAGCCGACTATTTGACGTGTTTAAGAGGCCTATTCAGCCGACTCCAGCCTCCCTGGGATGAAGCCCAACAAATACAGTACGCCCACCGGAATTTAATACCGCGACTTCACGTAGCCATACAGCGCGATGACGTATTCGATTTCGATTCTTTTGAACACATCGCGGTTAGAGTAGAGAAGAGTTTTCAGTCTTCGCGCTCTTACCGAGCACCCCCGGCACCGAACCAATCCCTCTGCCCAGAGCTAGCGTACAACCCGCCTCGTAGCCAAACTGCTACCCCGGCAAGAAAAATCTTTGCCGCGGTAGAGGCCTGGCCAGAAGAACCGTACCCTTACGCAGAGCATGCGAATGAGAAGGATGGTCTCGATACCACCACCCCACCTAGCCCGGTACCTACACGCGATGTGGCTAACGCCATCCTGAAGAAGGAACCCCCTCGTCGGAGAAACCAGAGAGCGCCGAGACGAGCTACCTCAAATCAGCCGGAAGCGACTCCGCCGAGCCATCCCGACCCACTCCACGCCCTCAATCCATTCCTAGAACCAAACCCCGCCCCGAGTAGCCGTAACGCCCCAAGCACCCCAACTGGCCGCCCCTCTACGTGCTGGAATTGCGGCAAGTCCGGTCATCGGTTTAACGCGTGTGCCGAACCTAGAGGGACCTTTTGCTATCGCTGTGGCCGTACAGGTTTTAAATCCACGGAGTGCGCGTGCTCGGGAAACCGTTAAGGGCGGGCCCATCACAAGTAAATGCGGAGCCCGCCGCTCACGCAACCTCGACCAGCCAGAACAGCCCTATCTCTGAGAGCGTACCGCTATGTTGCGGTACGTTACAAACCGAAGAGAGTCCCTCTGCATTTTTCGTCACTTTCACGATCCAAACCCAACTGGTTAGGGCGTTAGTTGACTCCGGATCTAGCTGTACCTTCCTCGGACCGACCGCCATACAGTGGGTTAACGATTTAAAGATACCTAGGGAACGTTGCAGACCCCGGGGAGTAGAAATGGCAGGCGGGCAAAAAGCCATCACAAATGAGGTCGTTAATTTGATCGTCCGGCTACACGGCACTACCTTCCGCATGACAGCTTACCTCCTACCTATATTGGTATTACCTTGCATTGTGGGATTGGATTTCATGCGTGCTGCGTATTGGGTGGTAGATTTTTCAAGTTGCCGTTGGTTTAGTTGGTTCGAGCCCCAACGCATTCACCCATTCGAAGTGCAAACAGGGCCTGGTAGCGTGCACCAACTATGTTGCGGGTTACGGGAACTAACTACCGATCAAATGAGCACTCTAGACAAATTAGTAGCCGACGAAATACCTCCCGCCCCCGCGAAACCGGGATGCACTAGTCTAACGGAACACCACATCGACGTGGGTGGTCACGCGGCTATTAAGCAACGTTATTACGCGGTTTCACCGGCGATCGAGAAAGCTATTCACGAGGCGGTGAGTCAAATGCTCGAGGACGAGATCATCGAGCCTTCCAATAGCGATTGGTCGAGTCCGATCGTGATGGTCAAGAAAGCAAACGGGAAATTACGTTTCTGCCTTGATTTCCGCAAAGTCAACAGCGTAACAAAGAAGGACGCGTACCCCATACCTCTCATGAACAGTATCCTAGATCGCTTGAGGCAGGCGAACTACATTACCACGCTGGATTTAAGCCAGGCATACTTTCAAATTCCACTAGCGGCGGACAGCCGCGAAATTACCGCGTTTACCGTGCCAGGAATGGGACTATTCCAATTCCGCCGTATGCCTTTCGGGCTAACCAATGCCCCAGCTACCTTTCAGCGCTTGCTGGACCGCTTGCTCGGTCCAGAAATGCAACCGCACGTGTACGTCTACTTGGACGATATAATTATCGTAACACCCACGTTTGAAGAGCATTTGATTTGGTTACGACGCGTCCTAGCGAAAATAAAGGCCGCCGGCTTAACTATCAACCCCGACAAGAGTGAGTTCTGTCGTTCAGAGGTTAAATACCTCGGGTTCCTAGTAAATCGCGACGGGCTACAAATCGACCCTGAAAAAGTATCGCCCGTAGTCAACTACCCCGCGCCGCGTAATGTAAAGCAGCTGAGGCGATTCCTCGGCATGGCCTCCTGGTATCGACGGTTTATTCCTGCATTTGCGACACACGCTAGTCCGCTTACCTCCCTACTAAAGAAGTCCGTTACCTGGACCTGGGGGGAGTCAGAACAACGAGCTTTCAACGAGCTCCGTAATCGCCTAACTGTAGCACCAACTCTGAGTTGCCCAAATTTCGAAGTACCCTTCTTCTTACAAACGGACGCCAGTGGCGTAGGCCTAGGCGCCGTTCTAACCCAAAACCTGGATGAAGTCGAACACGTTATCGCATACGCGAGTCGTGCCCTCAATTCCGCCGAAAAGAACTACACCACGACCGAGCAAGAATGCCTGGCTGTCATTTGGTCGGTGCGGAAATTCCGTTGTTGCCTGGAAGGGTACCCCTTTACGGTGATAACCGATCACTCCAGCTTGCGGTGGCTACACAATTTAAAAAACCCGACCGGGAGACTTGGTCGTTGGGCGTTGGAGATGCAGGAGTATAATTACGTGGTGGTACACCGCAAGGGGGCGTTACACCACGTCCCCGATGCCCTATCCCGTATTCCCGAAGAAACATGTGCACTTTTATTACCGACGGCGCGAAGTACGGACCGCTGGTATAATAAGAAACGACGGTCAGTCCGACGAAGCCCTGGGCATTACCCTGATTGGCAGGTGGAGGGAGGGCAGTTATACTATCACCGCCCACCTCAATTCCCGGCTTTAGAAATTGGTGACTTGGACGCGTGGAAGTTAGTCTTACCGTTAGAATCCCGACAACAAGCGCTGTACGAATGCCATGACGTGCCACAAGCAGGTCATTTAGGTATGGAAAAGACATTCCACCGTTTGAGCCAGCGATATTACTGGCCAAACATGTTTAGGGACGTGGCGAAGTATATCCGCAAATGCGAGACCTGCCAACGGTGCAAGGTTGACCAGGCGCTACCTGTCGGTTTGATGGGGAAAAGGATCCTAGAACAACCCTGGGACATAGTAGCCGCGGATATTATGGGCCCCTTACCCGCAAGTAAAAGTGGGTTCGCCTATATCTTGGTACTTCAGGACCTATTTACAAAATGGATCGAATGTGTGCCCCTTCGTAAGGCTACCGGCAAAAAGATCGCCGAGGCGATTGACGACTTGGTGGTTTGTCGTTGGGGATCTCCCCGGGTGTTACTCACAGATAACGGAACTGAATTCAACAACCGGGACATCTCCGCTCTCACAGACCGAGTAGGGATTAAACATCACACTACACCCCCGTACCACCCACAATCCAACCCCGTAGAGCGAGTTAACCGCGTGGTGAAAACCATGATTACAGCCTACCTTGGAAAGGACCACCGCGAGTGGGACGTGCATTTACCCGAGCTGCGTTTTGCCTATAACACCGCGGCTCATAGCTCGCTACAATGTAGCCCCGCCTACCTCAATTTCGGCCGCGACCCATTACCCTCGCAAGGCTTAAAACCCAACGAAGACCTAGAAACCATACCTAACACCCCCCAAATTTGGAAAGAACGCATGCAACGCACCGAAAGGTTGCGAGGAGTAGTTCGAGTAGCTTTAGATGAGGCCCAACTACGACAGGCCTCCTACTATAATCGGAAAAGACGCGACCGGGAATTTCACATCGGGGACGCAGTTCTAAAAAGACAGCATCTACTCTCCTCAGCTACGCAGCACGTGGCTGCCAAACTAGCAACTAAGTTTCACGGTCCATTTTTGATCACGAAAAAACTCTCTCCCGTCGTCGTCGAACTAACAAATCCAGAAGGAACCTGGACGGGCAAAGCCCATATTCAGGACCTAAAACCGCATGTAACCTAGCCATAAGCATGTTTGTTCGCACGTATTAATATTAGTTTTCTTTGTTCCGTTGCCTGTTCCACAGAAATTTTGTTTAACTTTTTTTTTCCTGCCTCGCACGTTGACGCACGCGGCGCTTAGCCCCTACCACCAGCACTCGCACACAGACGCGAAGCCAACAACCTAACAAGCTTAGGCCACCGATCGCTACACCGCACGGTACATTGCTTTATCACCTATTTCACACCTAGTCAAGTTTCGCAAATTTTTTTATTACCATCCGAGCATACTATATGGGTGATAGATTAGCCCAACTCCGTAACCTCACCTAGGAGCCCGAGGGTCAGGGCTCTTCCCTAGATCCTTCCCGTTCACCCAGCTTGCCTCCACGCAAGCTTTTGTATGCACCTTTGCCTGCCTGACTGGTTGTACAACCCCAGACGCACGCTATTCCTTCCAGCAAACTGCCCTGTAATGAATTCGGCCGGTGCACCCGCGGATTCGACCGACCCGGGCTGGGAAGTTATCTCCCCACCCGCGTCCCCGGAGCGAATGGAAGCCGCGCCAGCTCAGGACCCTCTAGGGGACCAGAACGCCACTTGGAGAGGAGACGGCAGGATCTCGCCCTCGGTCTCCATCATCACCTTGAGTGACGAGGCGGAGGAGGATTTGCTAAGGGACGAGGAGATGTCCCTCGCCAGCATTGACGACCCCGAGGCGCAGGAGTTAGCCGAACTGGATACAGAGGTAGAGGAGTCGCTCCAGGCAATGGAGGAAATGTGCGACTCAATCCCGACCCCCGAGCTGACCAAGGAGGACCCGGGGGAAGCATCAACGGACAACGACGAGCGGGAGCGTGCTCCGTCACCCAGCGACCTCCCCCCACCACTCGACTTCTTGGCCGAGTTAAAGCAGGCCATCGAGGTTCTGGAGTTGCCAGTGCTGTCGGATCCTAACCCCGTCTGGGACCCCATCCGGCCGTACACGCAGGAATTGTCCGTCGTGGCATACCTTCGCCCGGGATTCCTGGATGCACTGGGGGAGTTGATCCGGGGGTTGACGCACCAGCGGTCGGGCTTCTGCCCTATCTACGAGGGGGTCAGCATCCCTGTCGCCCGAGCCTTGGCCTCCGACGTACGGGATTACCCGCTACCTGCCGGAGTGGCAGCCACGCAGACGACCGTGGTGGAGACACGGGACCAGTCGACGACGGCCGGACCGGACACGCAGGAGGTGGGCACGCAGGCCAATTTGGAACGTGGGACAACGCCGTGTTCCCCCGAGCCACCGCAGCGGCAGATGGGGGGACCGTCCAGCACGGGGACCACGTCCCTTACACCACCGCTAGTCGCGACGGTGGTAGAGAACCCCTCATCAACCGGGTCCCCACAACCAGCTGTGCCCCATGACTGGCCATTCATGCCGGAGAACGATGGTCCGAGACTGGGCATGTGTTTCAACTGCGGCAGTGGGCAACACGTCCGCCAAGTTTGCCCTAGACCGCCGAGCGGTCGGAAATATTGCCTACGTTGTGGCAAACTGGATGTAACCGTCCGTACCTGCCCGACGCACGGCCCAATCTACCTCCGTGAGCGCCGAGAACGGCAAATGCGCCAGCGACAACGCCGGGGAACGTCGTGAGGGAGCCGGGAATCGTCACCCCCCCAAAATTTGGGTTGCTTTTCGTCCCGCTCCCTGTTTTAATGTCTTTTCCACCCCAATATCCCGTTTCGTTTATCTACCGCCTACTAGATTCCTCGCCTTAATCTTGGTGGCTGGTTGGGGAGGAATATATTAGTATACCGTTTTATTTAATTTCTTTCTGGGTCAAACCCTTTTGGTTTGACGCCGTCCCTTCAGGGTAAACAAATTTTGTTTTATTTAATTTCTTTCTGGGTCAAACCCTTTTGGTTTGACGCCGTCCCTTCAGGGTAAACAAATTTTGTTTTATTTAATTTCTTTCTGGGTCAAACCCTTTTGGTTTGACGCCGTCCCTCCAGGGTAAACAAATTTTGTCTTATTTAATTTCTTTCTGGGTCAAACCCTTTTGGTTTGACGCCGTCCCTTCGGGGTAGACATTCTTTGTTTCATATTTTTTTATTAGGCCAACCTAGTTGGGGAAGAAAACCAATTTATTTATTTTCTTAATTCTCACCCTTCCACCATTCAATTACCGTTAACGGTTCTTTTCTTTTGTAATTATTAAAAGTGAAAATATGTCTTATTTTGTATGGAAATTCAAGTACGCTTGTACCTACTATTAAAATGAACCTAAATGATCAAACAACAGAGCGCCACGTTATTCCACGCGTTTACTACCTGATGAGTTAGTTGAGTTTAGTCTAAAGTTGTCTTTGGGTAATATTGGTCTCAAGTAATGCCCAAGCCTCCGTCGAATTATGGTATTACTAAGTCCAGTCTAGTTTCATGAATTATCTCGCAAGATGATTCGGATCGTCGTGGATGGAGAAGGAGCACGCAATAGCGTGGTTGGAGGAAAGAACTGGGCTCCGAGGCGAGCGCCGGGGGTCTCTCTGTTTCAGCTTGGATCCAGGGGTTTTACGGGAAGCTGGCCGATACGGTCGTATGAGAGGCATCCTCCGGACCATTCCTCCAAGGAGAATCACCACCGAAGGGTCAATCGTCATCATCGAGGAGCGTCGTCACCATCGTACGCTAATTCTGGGGTGGAGGTTTGTGACGTGACATTTTGAGTCACGCCACTCATACGAATCCGTGTCGACCAGTGGACCGGATTTACGGTCCTGCTTGACCGACGCACATCGATTCACCGGGGCTGGCTCAATCGAGGACTCGAATTATATTAAGGATTTAAACATTAAGTATATCAATTACGCATTTCGATTATAAATTTTAGCGTTTGACACGAATTTTGGCAGGAAGCTGCGTACCTGGGGGACTTTAATGGTATTCATCGTTGACTGACCGCTAGAGCTTACCTAGAGCGAGAGACGAAGAGATATATTTCTTTAGAAAAATTCTTTTAAATAATTGTAAAGAGGAGCGAGTTAACTATCTATTATTTTTACGTATGTCGCGAATATTAATCAAGGTTACCTCACTGCTATTATCTCTACGGGGCGAAGCGCAATCGTGTACCAGCCGAATTAAAATTACAACAAATCTCGTGCTCGTTAATCGTTTTGTTACTTCAGGCTCTTGTCAACGTAACCGTGTGAGTGGGTGTCAAGGGCTCGCGCTGGAAAAGGCTCGTATTAAGTAGCTGCCCGCCAGCCTTTTTACTGTAGCAACCGAGAGTTGCAACACCCGTCATTGTGTCCTTGGAAGCCATGGTCTGATAGTATCGGCGCCTCGTCTAATGGGGTTCGGGTTCGTCTCTGTGATAAAGGTGCTGAATTTCCTGGTGGTTAAAGTGTGGGCCCACCGTGGACGCAGGGACGCTTGTGTTCACGAGGGAGGCCTCCCCTTTCCACGGAGACGATCGCCGGATTTCCCGAGAGGAAGGTAACCAAGGAACAATCTTCGTTTCAATAAATTACGAATTTCGAGCGCGAGAAACGAAAACCTATATCGGTCATCACGCTCCGGCATCGATCCTTCGTTCGTTGGATCATGGTGGGGGGGGGGGGGGGGGGTAAAAATTCCTGCCTTAAACGTGAAAACTCCGAAATACCGCGTCGATCGCGAGAGTAAGAGAGATAGAGAATAGTCAAGTGCTGGGACACGGGAGCGCGGACCTTCGTGGGGGGTAATGAGTAGTGGGGATAGCGCGAATTTGGGAGCTCCTGCCTACGAACGAGGTAAGGGGTCATTAGTCTTCGATCGATATCCAGCGCGGTGAGTCACGAAAGTGTAAGTGCCCTATGGATTACCTAAATGGATCTTGGCGGATTCGGAGATTCTCCCGGTGAGCTCGTTCCTCTACATTCTCCATATTTTTCGTTCGCCTCCTCGTAATTCTCTTTTGTCTATGTGGCGTTATTTTCTTTCGGCATTCATTATGCAATTATTTAGAGTTTTGAGTAAATATTTTAGAGCGGAGGTGTCCTTTTGCGATAGTCTCGCGTTCACCGTTCGTATTGGGGTTAATTGGAGTACAGAGAATTGCGGTGGGGCGATCGAACACGCTCACGACCCGAATTAATAAATTATCGACTAATGTTGCTTAATTTCGACAAGTAATTGTCGTTACAATTACAATCGTCGTACAAGAATTGTACGACGATTATTGCGTCGTAATTCTCTAGTTAATATTAAAGTAAAGTTTCGAGCATTTTCGCTCAGCATGGTCTCTCTCTCGCCGCGCGCTCAAGGCCAGCGTCGTCCCTGGCGTGTTTACCTTATTCTCTTTCTTCGCCGCTCGGACTCGCGCACTATATCTAGGTCGTTTTCAATGGAATTTCGTCAAGTTGTTTTTCTACGCGTTAATTCCTCACCAATTTATTGTGCGTGGATTTTGGGAGCATTATTTTCTGTCCTTATCTATTGTGTCCTCTCTCATCGTGTCGAAGACAGACTCGTACCTATGCCGTGTGCTCGTATCTGTTTGGAGCACGAGGTAGTTGGAGTCTCGTCCTTATCGGAGGAAATTGCTCATGTCTTATTAAATAGAGTTGTTAGAGTCGTGTTAAATAGAAGGGTTAGAGTCGTCCGGCTGCCTATGGCCAATGACGCACGATTACCTGTTTTATCCATGTCGGACTACCTCATAATTATTATTTATTTCTCCGACCAAATCAAAAGTTTCTATTATTTCTTAATTTTGGCAGGATGTTTGAGTCGTCGAGTTGCCTAAACGCCAATGACGACTCATTATCTTGGTTATCCATGTCGGACTACCTCATAATTATTATTTATGTCTCCGATCAAATCAAAAGTTTCGATTATTTCTTAATTTTGGCAGGATGTTTGAGTCGTCGAGTTGCCTAAACGCCAATGACGACTCATTATCTTGGTTATCCATGTCGGACTACCTCATAATTATTATTTATGTCTCCGATCAAATCAAAAGTTTCGATTATTTCTTATTTTTGGCAGGATGTTTGAGTCGTCGAGTGGCCTAAACACCAATGACGACTCATTATCTTGGCTATCCAGGTCGGACTACCTCGCCAGTATTATCCTTATTATTATCATTATTTACTCAGCTTATTAATTCGCCGTTCGATCCAATTCTTGCATGTTACTCCGTTTGCCTATCGCGCTAAGAATGTTTAATTCGTCTTGCTGCCTAAACGCCAATGACGCACCTTTAAGGTTTCGCTAATTAAGACGCCTGCCGTTTCGGTATTTGATTTGCCTAAACTCCGAAGATTGCGTAGGCCTGTGGCCTAAACGCCGACGGCATGGGATTAATGTCGCGTAGGTCAAAAAGCCCCAGATGAATCACGGACTTAGTTTGGCGAATTTCGATTATTATTTGTGCTGTTTACGGTCGAATTTTGTATCCGCGAGCGTCTGTACCACCTAAGGACCGGTTGGTTAAATAAATCTTATTGTTCAAAATTTCAATACTTCGCCTCGCCTATTATTTTCTTTGTTTGTACTGTTACTCTCTGCCCCGGGACCAGCCCCTCTACCATTTGGTATCTCAGTTTGAGCTGAGTAGCCGGACCGTCCTCGGTCACCTGTTTTGTGTAGTTCGAATACCTGCTGGTGGCGGGGTTGGACGAAATAAAAGTCGGTATGACCGGCGGTACCGTCGTACCTGGCGCCCAGCCCAACCCCGTCCTCAGGCTACTTACCCGGTTAACGGGTCAGGTGAGTCGAGAAGGGACGGATCGTACCCTTCGGGGAAAAATCTCGTTACACTATATAAACGCTCTGCGTATAATACTGCATGGAAAAGTCTATGGGACATAGCGTTTGCCGCTCGACGCTCAAATACCCAAACCTTTCCTTCACGTCCCTCCGGTCGTGACACTGTATAGATCTTACGAACTATTTTTATGATATTCAACGATGAAGGTAGTTCCCCTGCGACAACCTCAACCAAAAGTTACATACCGTACGTGCATTACATATGTGTGTAAAGGGTTAATAATTCGTAGTAAATAAATTTAAAAAGCACACAATATTGACTCGGTACCAATAGATAATACGACAGATATCATCTACCGTCGTAAAATTTATTCTATAAGTGTTTTTGATCTAACATTGCGAGTAAACTTTTTGCCCAAACTGTCCGGGCTATGCCCCAATACACAAAAAAGGTTAAATCTCTCGCGCTCGCGCTCGTTTGTTTGTAGAATATGTCGTATAAGGCCAAAACCGTAGTACTTCTCGAGGTTATATCTTTTAACCTAGATAGTAAATCATCTTGATGTTTTTTTACAATATTCGTGACATCCTGCTCTTGCTCCTTCTCGTTTTTCATCAACTTTTGGATTTTAGTTATGACGGTAGAATTAATAACGTACTGTTTGCCCATGCATATTGCCCATATATATGTTACGTATTAATCGAGCCAACTTCAAGTATAAATATCTCGGGTTCGGGATGGTAAAACTTGTTAAAATTGCACAGATTTTTGAATAACGTATTAAATAACACGTATGCCAAATTTCAACCATTTCTTAATTCAACGATCCTGTGATGGAACTACCTTAAATGGACAAAAATGCAATAGAGAAATAAATGGTGAATAAATCGGATTCCCGGAAAATACCCTTTAAGCGAATTGAATTTTCCAAAAAATTTGATTGGTTGATGCATGGGTCTTGGCTTTTTTAATTTCATGCTTCGTGTATAAAGCCTCAAAGGAGGTGGGAAAAAAGGAAAAAGTATGGAAGAATCGTGCGGCCGGACAGCGCCGTTTAAGGGGTTCGGAGTCTCTAGAAATATCCGCAGCTTGCTGTATAGCTATTACGAGCTTTTCTAATTATATTTAATGATTAAATATACAAAGAGGCGATAGGAAAAAAAAGGGTGAAAAAAATCGGATCCCCGGAAAACACTCTTTGGGCGAGTGCAATTCTCAAAAAAATGCCATCGGTTAATGTATGGGTCTTGGCTTTTTCTTCATTTCATGACGAAAAAATTCATCGGTTGCTGTATAGGTCTTGGCTTTTCCTTTATTTCATGGCTCGTTCATGAAACCTAGAAGAAGGTGGGGAAAGAATTTACGATATAACCGTGCAACTGGAAAGCACCGTTTAAGGGATTCAGAGTCTCTAAAAATATTTACAGTCTGCTGTATAGATGTTAGGGTTTTTTTATATTTAATGATTTAATGGACAAAAAGACGATAGGAAAAAATGGCGAAACAATCGGATTCCTGAAAAACAGCCTTTGGGGGAGGTAAATTAAAAAAAAATCCACCGGTTGCTGTATAAATCTTGCCTTTTTTAAATTTCAAGCCGCCTTTTTGGAGCCTAAAAGAATATGAAGAGATAATTGACGGAGAAATCGTGCGGCCGGAAAGCACCGTTTAAGGGATTCGGAGTCTCTAAAAATATGCGCAGCTTGCTGTGTAGACGTTACGAGCTTTTTTTTATTATAGTACATGATTAAATGGACCAGAAGGTGATAGGAAAAAAATTGGCGAAACAATCGGATTCCCGGAAAACATTCTTTGACCGAGTTGAATTTTCAAAAAAATTCCATCGGTTGCTGTAAGGGTCTTGGCTTGTTCTTTATTGTATGCCTCGTTTATAAAACCTAAAAGAAGGTCGGGAAAGAATTTACAAAATAATCGTGCGGCCGGAAAGCACCGTTTAAGGGATTCGGACGCGCAGCATGCTGTACAGATCTTACGAGCTTTTTTTTATTATATTCAGTGATTAGATGGAAAAAAGGCGATAGGAAAAAAAATTGTGAAAAAATCGGATTCCCGGAAAACACTTTTAAGCCAGTTAAATTCTCAAAAAAATGCCATCGGTTGATGTATGGGTCTTGGCTTTTTCTTTATTTCATGCCTCGTTCATAAAGCCTAAAAGAAGGTGGGAAAAGAATTGACAAAAAAATCGTGTGGCTGGAAAACACCGTTGAAGGGATTCGGAGTCTCTAGAAATATGCGCAACTTGCTGTACAGATCTTACGAGCTTTTTCATTCATTCGGTGATTAAATGGACAAAGAGGCGATAGGAAAAAATATGGTGAAAAAATCGGATCCCCGGAAAACACTTTTTGAGCGAGTTGAATTTTACAAAAAAATTCCATCAGTTGATGTATGGGTCTCGGTTTTTTTTTCATGCCTCATTTATAAAGCCTAAAAGAAGGTGGGGGAAGAATTTGCGAAATAATCATGCGGCCGGAAAGCAACGTTTAAGGGGTTCAGAGTCTTTAAAAATATTTGCAGCCTGCTGTATAGATGTTTATATATATATTTATTTATATAGATGTATAGGGTTTTTTTTATATTGAATGATTTAATGGACAAAAAGACGATAGGCAAAAAATAGCCAAACAATCGGATTCCCGAAAATCAGCCTTTGAGGAAGTTGAATTGAAAAAAGAAATCCACCGGTTGCTGTATAAATCTTGCCTTTTTTAAATTTCAAGCCTGCTTTTTGAAGCCTAAAAGATGATGGAGAGAGAATTGACGAAAAAATCGTGCGGCCGGAAAGCACCGTTTAAGGAATTCGGAGTCTCTAGAAATATGCGCAGCTTGCTGTATAGACGTTACGAGCTTTTTTTTATTATAGTTAATGATTAAAAGGACTAAAAGGTGATATGAAAAAAATTGGCGAAACAATCGAATTCCCGGAAAACATTCTTTGACCGAGTTGAATTCTCAAAAAAATTCCATCGGTTGCTGTAACGGTCTTGGCTTTTTCTTTATTTTATGCCTCGTTTATAAAGCCGAAGAGAAGGTGGAGAAAGAATTGACGAATCGTGTGGCGAAAAAACGTCTATTAAGGGGTTTGAAGTCTTTAGAAAAGTCCGCAGTTCGCTGTATATAGTTGCAAAACAGAATTCAGATTAAATAAAAGTACATAAGTAATAAATGAATGCCGCACATAAGATATAAAAAAAGCGTAACATGAGAATCGGAGAGAATTAACGTAACCTTAGATAATTGAAAATAAATAGTGATCGTTTGACAATCGGAATCAAGTTTTACAAAGAAAATATGACAGTAAATAAAAATAGGAATAATAAAAATACTAAAAATTCGGTCGACCAGAACACGGAGTCAGGGTAATAAACCAATAAGTGAAACACTGAGAGGAGAAGCAGATCGCCAAAATACGTAGAATTATCTCAGAAGCAGGAAGCCGAATCACTGTTGCAATATGCCACCCCCGACAACTCCTCCCGAGAGACATTAAATATTGAAACAGAGAGAGCGCGAGAGAGGGGGGAAGGGCGCGAGAAAGGATGTTAGCATACTATATTCACACTGTTAAAACAAAAAAGCCATCAATACTGATTTGACATCAAACATGGGGTATTCGAACGTGTAGTTTTGTTCATTCATAGTTTAAATTAATCAGATTATTTTGGGACAATGAGAAATCTTTGTTTCGCTAATATTCTTGGATTAGGTCTCATCGCAGTTATGTTGTTTGTTTACGTTATGTTTACGAACTATTTACGACATACGCTAATGATTTTTTTTTTCTTTACAGCACCAAAATGCGTTATATGTCTTCACAAAAGTGTGACTCACGGATTCGTTCCGTGTGGCCACAATTGCTGCTGCCTCATATGTGCAACAGGCCTGGTGGAGAGAGCAATCAAGAAGTGCCCCAAATGTAGGGCGGAGTTTACACAATTCATCGCAATTTACAACGAACCCGCGTAGAGAAAAGGAGTGTTTTGTAAAAATAATGTAAATAAATCAACGTTTAAAAAAATCATGATCCTAATTATTTCTAAACCTTTCCCCACAATTGCGAATGGTATTTATGAGGTAGCACAGGAGACTCAGTAGAGTCGTGAGACAATTTATTTGTAAGTGATTTCTGTTAACTGAATGAATAAAAATTTTAATAAAAATGATGGATTTAAGTGACCATTAATTCTTATATTTGTATGCGTATAAAGTATATCCATGAATCCATGTAGTGTTACCCTACAACTCGGTCATACTAAGTCTCTTCCGCTCCGGATAAGCATTTTTCGACGATTCACGGCTTTTTTTTATTTGCAACCAGGCAATTTGTGTCCGGTATCACCGTAGCTAAATCCGATATCACCATAGCTAAAACAATTTAGTATCTCGTGATCAACTTTGCATGGTGTCAGAAATAACCTGGCTGTTTTTGTTTTGGAATCCGAGTTATTGTTCTTGGACCACGAATTTATTAACGGCATTTGGATTGCTTTCTTTAATTTTATTATAAATGTTGTGTTTATTTTTAAAATCTTTTAAATCTTTCGTGTCGTATTGGATCATTTTGCCATTAATGTCATCATTCAACTCGTTTACAAGATATCGAAGCCGAGCTGAATCTTCTATCGTTCCCCTTTTTGCCAGCTCTTTCATGATAAGAACATATTTTCGTACTGATTCTTCTTTCTCATTTTTCGTTTTGATAATATCTCACGAAGATGTCCGCTGCCCATTGTTGCGGAGAACTCGTCTTTCAAAGTTGATTTTAATATTTCCCACGATTGGACAAAAAGTTTTGCCCAGTGAGAGACTTATTGGCAAAAATTATTTTCTGCATCTGATTCCGTTGGAAAATATTAGACATAATCTCGAAATCAGCGATCCATTTTCCAATTGAATAATTGCCTCTACCATTGAAAGAACGAATCGAGTCTTCAACGTTTCGAAAATTAATCGAAAATCGAGGGAACGCCATAGCAGCATTTGATTCGGCGATGTTTTGATTATTTGATTGACACGGTTTTGTATTTCATCATATTCTTCATCTTCTTCGTTTTCATGACAAATATGATTTTAAGCATGATTCCAGAGCAAATCGTTATTTTTTATTAAGTATAGTTTTTTTATTTTGTTGATTATCACGATAGGAAGAAAATGAGTACTTATTACAATAATTGGTAAATGTTAGCCCTATTAAAGTTTATAAGAAAGGTGCTGTTCAAAATGAAAGTAAAAGTGACGGTATCATATCAAACCATGAAAAAACATTCCTGACTCCACGCAGAAAAAACTTGACCAAGTATAATTCTAAATTCCAGCTGCAAAATATTTTTTTTTAAATATATAAGAAGTTAAAAATCTTCCCACAAAAAATAATTTACAATCAGCGTCTAAATATATGATATGAAAAAATAGAAGAAGTTTATCATTGACGGAGAAATGTTAACATCCCACTATACCGATAACGATAAGGATCGTGTCGGTTTATTGCTTTCACAATTTTATAGTACAAGTAACGAAAAGTTAAACTAATTGTTGAGCGTATAATTAAAAAAAATATATATAGGAGCATAATTTCTAGTTGAGTTGCGAAAAAAAAAATATAACATTGTCAACATGCAAAGAAACATTTGAAACATTTACAAATTAACGTAAATCACTTCTTAATCAAATAAAAATTGTTGAAATTATTCGTCGGTTTGTTGAAAATGATTCGCATTTATGTCACATCAGCTTTACGTAAAATTTGAAACTTTTATAACTTCCATAGCCGATTATTTTGATGGTATTCAGGTTTTCGGAGTTTTGTTCTTTCGGGTCAAATTATTTCGGAGTTTTGATCTTTAGGGGTAGTATACATTCGAAGTTTTGATCTTTCGTGGTACATTTTTTTCAGGGTTTCGATAATCCTTTACGTTTCATTGTTTATCCATCAATAATTCTTATCGATATTCTTATTTTCGGAACTTTTTCCCTGTACAATCCTTGGCCATTCAGGAACTCGAATTTCTAACACTATAATTTTTCGGAATTGTGAGCTCTCTAAATATGGAAAATTGAGACTTGTTTTATGTGCTGTGTTTTCATGTCGACGCTTTTCAGTCGGTTCCATGATTGTTGTCATTTAATTCCTTAGTGTACTATAATTTTTGTTTCTATGATAATTCTCTTTACGAAATTTCGAAATTATGAATTTTCCAGAAGTCTTCAGTTGTAGCTAATAAATTCGGAATTTTGAGCCTTCTGATTTTTCAAAGTTCGGAACTTGAACCCGGCCCCAAGTTTCACAGTTAAATCTATGAAAAACCCAGTCTCTTTGCCAATTGAGTAAAAACACGAGACGTCAAGTGTGAAAAAAACACGTCTTGCGACGATCAGAACGGGAATCGACAAAATTTCAAAGAATCCGGTTGAAAACCCGTTTTTTCGCCGTTTCAGATGTTAAGGAATTGCTTGAAGCCAATCCCTATGATGACGTTACTGTCAAAAAAAAGAATGTATTGGTCACGTCGAAAAAATAATGGGAACGAGATTGAGAAATATGAATAAAGGAACCAAGGGACTCGGAGGAAAAGGGGCAGGCAAACTCACAGATAAAGCGATCTGAGAACTCACTAAATACTATGGCCTTGCTATCCGCCGAAATTCACATTCTGTGCAAGCCATGAAGGACGCGATATGGGCCACGTATTACCACAAGAGCTCCACGGATAAAAAACCCCAGCATGAGAAGTGTCCACCGGAAGAAAACAGCTGGTGTACGTGGCGGAAAGCTGAAGCGTCGGATACTTTGTCTTTATATAAGCACAAGGCTCCTCTTAGTGACACTGTTCTGAAGGCCATCGAGCCAATTTATAAAGACTTGTCGTCGGACGATTTGCTCGAAAGATGTTTGGGTACTCATACTCAAAACAGTAATGAGTCACTTAATAAAATGATTTGGATGCGTGCGCCCAAACATCTTCATTGTTAATTGCCATGGATCTCATGGGTGTCCGGATTGGCACATTCGCCGAGAGCTGGGTCCATTCACGGGGCAAAGCAAGGATCGAGCGCACGGAGAGGCAGGTGACCGACGCAGCAAAAAAGGCCCGGATTGAGTAACGGAAGATGTTAGCGGCTCAACATGAGCAGCTAGAAGAAGAGGAGGGATACCTCTATGGACCAGGCATTGCCAATTAGCGGTAATTATAAACACATTTGTGTAAACACATTACAAAACTTTAAACGCGTTTTTCTCGAAAACACGTTTTTAAAAATGGCTGACATTCTCCTGACCGCTGTAATTAACATATCGACCTGAAATTTGGAGAGCATACTCAGAAAATATGTCTTCACGGAATAACGGATCGTTTTTTCGATAGATACATTTTTGCATTTATTATTTATCTTTTTATGCGAAAAAAAACGCGAAAATTCGGTTTTTTTTAATTGTCGCCATTTTCCGAAATTTGTACTAAACGAAAAACCCATCCGTCATTCCATGACCAAAGGGTCACAGATTGATAATATGCTTTGAATTTGTGTTTCAGATCAAAAAAGAGGGGGCAGTGATGTCGGCCGTTTACCTCCCGCGATTTGATGACCTGTTTTCGCGGAGCTGCAACGGCCGCCATTTTGGTTTTTTTTTCAAATAAAATTTTTTTTAACGTTCTGTATATCATGAATAAAAGCAAGAAAAAAAACCGCACTCAAAAAGCTTTACTCGTTTCCTTTAAGGGACAACACCACTGTGACGGCTTCAAAAAATTGATTTTTTGAAAACCATTTTAAAAAATCTAAAATACTTTTATGATTGAAATGCCGTTGGACCCAGGTCGAAAAAATAATTATTTTCGTAGATATTGAATATTTTGTGGAGCGGTCCGCGGTGCTCGGGGTTCCGCGCAGCTGGGCGCTGGTGACGGCGATTCTAAAACGTTTCTGGGCATATCGAATAGCGATCCATACGACGGTTTCGAGATAAAAAAAAAAGAGTCCATCGATCATGTCCAAAAACGTATGGGGACGCGCCGCCGCGAAATCGTGAAAAAAAAGGATTATCTGGCAGAGGAAAGCTCACCGGAAAATTGATTGACGAGTTAAGCACATATTACGGCTTGGCTATTCGGAGGAACAGCGATGATGTTGATAAAATGAGGAAGGCAATTTGGGCAACTATCAAACATAAAATGTCCACAGACAGTGAGCCACAACATGACGATTGCCCGGAAGGAGCCGAGTCGTGGTGTTCGTGGCAGCGCGCGGTCGCAAATGGTGATATTTCTAAATATCGCCATAAACTGCCTCTTCCTCAGGAAATATTGGAGGCAATTCAGCCAATCTTCGAAAATTTGAGCACAGACGATTTGCTGCAGCGTTGTTTGGGCGGCTATACGCAAAACAATAACGAAATTGTGGCTCGTAAAACTTCATTGGGACGATCAGGTACCGATCCCTCTTCAACAAAGGTGGCTTCAATTTCGCGAGAGTTTGAGTGATCTCTCCCTCTCTTATCAATTCCTCGTTGGCTTCATTTGTACCCTTCTTCAACCGTTGAACTTCACGGTTTTTCGGACGCTTCGCAGCTAGCAATGTCAGCTGTAGTCTATCTTCGTTCCACTGCACCTGATGGCACATCGACAGTGACCCTCGTTTGCTCGAAGACGAAAGTTGCCCCCCTAAACCGGCTCACCATTCTTCGTCTTGAGCTTACAGCAGCTCTCCTTCTTTCACGGCTCGCCTCCTATGTCCAGAAAACCCTCGAGCTTCCCAACGTTCCTGTGTTTCTCTGGACCGACTCTTCGGTTACGTTAACTTGGATCACTTCTCAGCCATCTCGATGGAAAGACTTCGTACAAAATCGAGTCACGGCAATTCAAGACTTGATGTCGTTTTCAAAATGGCGCTTCATTCCGGGAAAGGAGAACCCCGCAGACTGCGCATCTCGCGGGCTCACTCCTCATCAACTCTCAAAACATCCGCTTTGGTGGCAAGGTCCAAAATGGCTATCACTGCCTCACGACGCATGGCCGTCTTGAACCTTGGAAGCCGATCTCAAATGCAATCTCGAGCAACGACCAGGGCTCGCTTGCACTTCAACTTCAACGCCTCCTCGACCAATTTGGAATCTTCTCGGTCATTACTCTTCCTTGAATAAATTCCTTCGAGTCACCGCCATCTGCCAGTGCGCAGTGGCAAGATTCAAGGGAGCTACTCAACCTTCCATGGCAACTCCTCTTACACCAGATGATCTTCACGACGCCGAATTCTTCTGGATACGTCATGTACAATCGACGTTCTTCGCATCGGAACAACGGATTCTTCAAGCCGGTGAGAGATTGCCCAAGAACAATCCTTTGGTCTCTCTCACACCATTCATCGACCAACAGGGCACTCTTCGCGTTGGGGGACGTCTCAATCTCTCGCCTCTTCACTCTGAGGCAAAACATCCTCCGATTCTTCCACGGCATTCTCCACTTACAACGATTTTCATTTCCGAGGCTCACCTCAAGACTCTTCATGGCGGAACTCAAACAACAATGAGTTTCCTTTGAACAAGGTATTGGATCTTGGAAGGATGAGCTCCAATACGCTCGTTCATTCTTCACTGTACTACTTGTGTACGCTTTCGAGGTCTTCAAGCGCAACAACTCATGGGCCAACTTCCCTCGCCAAGAGTAACACCTTCACGAGCCTTCCTTCACACTGGGCTCAACTACGCTGGACCCTTCACGATAAAAACTTGGCGAGGACGAAATGCAAAGACTTACAAGGGCTACTTCGCAGTCTTGGTTTGCTTTTCAACTTCAGCAGTTCACCTCGAGCTAGTGACCGACTACACGACGGACGCCTTTATCGCTGCCTATCGTCGGTTCACTGGACGCTAAGGTATCCGCCACACACTCTATAGCGATTGTGGCACCAACTTCGTCGGCGCTGATGCGCAACTTCGGGCACTCTTCAAGACTGGTTCCGCCGAGCTCACTAGCATGGTTTCTTCGCTTACTGATCTCGGTACCAGGTGGTCGTTCAATCCACCTGGAGCTCCTCACATGGGCGGAAAATGGGAAGCGGCCGTCAAATCCGCAAAGTATCATCTTCGAAGGGCAATCGGCGAGACCGTACTCACGTACGAGGAATTTATAACTCTTCTTATGCAAGTCGAGGCGGTGCTCAATTCTCGACCGCTTTGCTCACTGTCGGACGATTCAAAGTTCTTACGCCCAGACACTTCCTCATCAGCGAGACTATCAACACTGTGCCCCAACCTTCACTTCTCTTCGTGACCGAAACTCGATTTTCTCGTTGGCAACTTATTCAAACAAATCTTCAATATTTCTGGAGCAAATGGTCAACCGAGTATCTTCAACGGAGCCTTGCCACATCAAAATGGCACCATCCGTCAAACCAGATCGAAGTTCGGTCATTGGTTCTCCTCACGGACGAACGCTTGCCACCTTTCAAATGGCCGCTCGCACGAGTGGTTAAACTTCATCCTGGACCTGACGGGCTCACCCGAGTCGTCACTCTTCGTACTTCGGCGTCCACCTTCAAACGGCCAATTTCCAAACTCTGGGTACTTCCGGGAAGTTATTCGTCAACTATAATTGCCGAAGGCGGGGAGAATGTTCGGAAAAGCCCTTGATTCCCCGGGTTCTCGCGTGAGGCCCTCAGTGCACGGTCGGCCGCGCGCTTGGACTCGGCGGTCACTGGGCCAACTGGACATTCCCCCTCCTCTCGCGCCTCTTCCAGCTTCTTCCTCATTAGTCTTCTTCGAGTGTTCACACGTGTCTCATATGTAATGGTACGCTTCGATTGAGCTCTCAAGTTTTTCTTTCGAACAAACATTATCGAGTCTGTGTGCGGTAAAGATTTACGACTTGTATCGTGTGCTAATTCCGTTTAAAGTTTGCATGGTATTTTCTTTCGGCTCGCTTCTTGGATACTTCGCTATATTCGGACAATTTCTGTATACTCTCGGCCCACGCGGCGAAAGCATCGGGTTCGCGGCCATTACGCACGCGAAAGCATTATTCGATTATACAATACTTGTAAGTGTAAAACTTGACCTCTTATTAAAGCATTGTTATTGTTAAATACTATTGTACGGAGTGAGAGAATAACTTTCTTAACCAGTTTTCATAAATTTCCCTTCCTCGACAATCCTCAATAATTCTAATTCTTTTTATAAGGATTCAAGGCCACTTCGCAATCAGCAGAAGAATGGAAAAACTATTGGAAATGTACCCGGAAAATGCGTCAAAAATGACGGAAAAATGATATAAAATTGATGAAAAAGCGCTCCAAAAGTGTCAATATAGCTCTTGCAAAAATGTCCCTAATGTGTCGTGAAAATCGTGCAAAAGTGCAAAAAATGTGTCACGAAAATGCACTGAAAGTGTCCCTAAAATGCTGCAAAAGTGTGGAAAAACTATTGGAAATGTACCACGAAAATGCGTCAAATATGACGGAAAAATGATGTAAAATTGAAAAATACTTTGAAAAAGTAAAAAAAGAACGCCAAGTATTAAAAAATCACGGCCTTAGTTATAAAATTACTGCTCTACATTCTGGTTATTACTGGTTAAACTAATGGAATAGTCTGGTTAAAATAAAAACTGTATTTTGATTCACAACATTAATTTCTTTTCTGTTGTATGCAAACAGTTTCTTTTCTGCGACAAAAAAGCTACTTAATAATTTTCGTGCCTAATTAAAAAAAAAAAAAATGATATCATTTTAACATAGCCAAGAACAGTGAATGGATGCAGAAGCTCCTCAAGAAATCGTACACCCTGAATGGTGCCTGCTAAAGGATTGTGTTGCCTCAAGAGCTTCCGAAGGAAATCCTACTAATATCAAGAAATTACTATTATGATATTATGCTAACGAAGGACGATGAACGTACAACACAACTCCACAGGAAATTATAGAAACAGAAATGACATAAAAAAGCCCATGTACGCGTACAAGTGCACACGTACGTACCGCACATATTCACTGCAAAGACTACACAAAAACTTGGCGTGCATGGTTTTCGAAAATAAGTTCGGAAAGATAAGGTTGAATGGATCTACTACCCAGATCAATGAATGGGAAAGTCTGTGTTAAGGACGACATAAACGAGATGATTAGATGAGATCATTAGATCAGATGGATGAATCGAGTGGAAGGGATGGATAACGAGACGAGTTGGATGAGTAAACAAGATGGATGATTACAGACATGGATAGATGGATGAGATGGATGGAATAAATTGATAGTCAAATTGAATGAATCAATCAATGGATGGCATTAGGAGAGAGATGGATTGGATACATAAAAGAGATGAATGATAGGATGAATGGATAGATAGATGGAATGAATAGCATGAATCCACAGTCGGATAGAATGGATGCCATACAGGGGTCGGATGCATGAATTAATTACTAGGAAGGACGGGCAGATAAAAAAATGGTTAGAGTGATTGGAAGGTTGGGACGGATAAACGAATGTACAGGCGGATGAATGGATGGGATAAGTGAAATGATAGGTTGGATGGACGAACGAACGAATGGATGGATGAACAGATAAGGGATGGGATGGAAGGATAACATGAATAAATTAAATAAGTGAGTATTTAATTTTTCGACGGGTAAAGACGGATGAAGAGTTCCTTTGCCGAGCTTATTTTTGAAAACCATGCACGCCAAGTTGTTGTGTAGTCTTTGCAGTGAATATGTGCGGTACGTACGTGTGCACTTGTACGCGTACGTGCGCTTTTTTATGTCATTTCTGATTCTATAATTTCCTGTGGAGTTGTGTTGTACGTTCATTGTCCTTCGTTAGCATAATATCATAATAGTAATTTCTTGATATTAGTAGGATTTCCTTCAGAAGCTCTTGAGGCGACACAATCCTTTAGCAGGCACCGTTCAGGGTGTACATGATTTCTTGAGGAGTTTCTGAATCCATTCACTGTACTTAAAATGATTTCATTTTTTTTTTTAATTAGGCACAAAAATTATTAAGTAGCTTTTTTGTCGCAGAAAAGAAACTGCTTGCATACAACAGGAAAGAAATGAATGTTGTGAATCAAAATATAGTTTTTATTTTAACCAGACTATTTCATTATTTTAACAAGTACGTTGATGGTCCCTCGTTTCCCTATGATATCACAAAAAATCCAAAACCCCACTTAATTTTTTTTTTATACTGTTTACTAATTTTATTCATATCCTGGAGGGAAACCAACCATATAGATCACGAAATATCCGGCCAAAAAACCAGACTTCACAATAAATGATACTTTGAATTTATTTCCACAGAACAAAACAGGAATCAAAACATTAAAAAATCAGCATTATCAAAATGAGAAAAATAACACTTATAATTGGTGTATAAGAAGTATCAATAGTATAGAAAAAAATGAAAAAAGGTCACCATCTAAGTTACATGCAGCAGTAAAATTTATAATATCTGTACTGGGACAAGTATTTCTTTGGTGACTGAGAAGATATCAACATGGGCGTACCGGCAACGTAGGGCATGCAGTTGGTGCATTGCTTCTGGGATCTTCTAAGTCGAGTAGCTACTTTTGTTTTGGCTATGGCGCGACCAATGTTACCAAATAGTATTTACTTTTATGATCTAATGAAACAATATTGCCCGCGCCATGGCTAAAATAACGAAAAACAAGCAGGAACAGGAAGTTTCGCATAAGATCCCATGCTTTTTTAATGTTAAAAAAAAACTTTAATTTATGTCCGTACATGATAGCACAGTTTTGTTTCATTGATAATAATTTGATGAACGTTCACCACCGTACGTTGAGCGTATACGCATAGAGTACTTGTCCGGCCCATAACTTTTTATTAAAATTGCTCATTCAAGTGAAAATCAAATTGGAGGTACTTTTCACTACATGCGTTGCTTTTTGACATCAGAAATTTATAAGAAAATCAATTCTTCTGCGAATTTCAGAATGGCCTTGTATCATACACAACATTCGACGTTGATTCAATCGGAATAAAATGGTGTTCGTAGTCATCATAAAATTACATTAACATAAGGTGTAGTCAGTCATGAAATTTCTGAAGATGCGACTCAGTAAACCATTGCCAGTAATGTAGCGTATCATACTTTCGAAAACTATTATTGCCTGCAATGAAAGTTATTATACTTTGGAAAGCTACAATTTAATAGTAGAAGGTCTAAGTAACAACTGGTGAATGGTCAAAAGATCAATGCAGGCTATGAATACACAGTCGAATTTGTATCAAAGTTTTAAGATCATGCAAATTTCACACAAAATAATCCCCCTCCATTTGTTTCATTATGACGTTCTTGGGCGCCAGCTATCAAAATAGTCCCTTATGTTTTGAAAAAGAGAATTTAAACCGTTATGCGGGATTAATCATAAAAAAATAAAAATTAAATAAGACAATACCAACAATGAAAAAGTGCGTATTTATGACCCTTGACTGTTGAGAGAGACCCCTGATTTTTACTGGAATGAGCAATTTTAATAAAAAGTTATGGGCCGGACAAGTACTCTACGCATATACGCTCAACGTACGGTGGTGAACGTTCATCAAATTATTATCAATGAAACAAAACTGTGCTATCATGTACGGACATAAATTAAAGTTTTTTTTTTAACATTACAAAAGCACGGGATCTTATGCGAAACTTCCTGTTCCTGCTTGTTTTTCGTTGTTTTAGCCACGGCGCAGGCAATGTTGTTTCATTAGGTCATATAAGTAAATACTACCTAGCCAAAAACAGCATAAATGCTGTGAAAAAAGGTGAGACAAGTACATTTATGCCCCCCGAATAGTCGTTGCAGTTAATCCCCCCCCCCCCCCCCCACTACCCAGTGCCAAAATACTGTTCCCCACAAAAATTTACAAAAACCCGTCTAAGTCGTTCATACAAAGATCTCCGCACAAAAATCCTTTCTAAAAACAAACTCATCATACAAAGTTTTATGGGTAACTGCTGTCATTATCTTATCAAATTAAGTCAAATTGTACAGAGGTGATAATTTCATTCTCGTAAATGTTGTACGTTCACAAAAAGTTGATAAATAAATAAAGATCTACTAAAGTATATGTGGCCAAGTATGTGGGATTTTATTATGTTTATAAAATTTCCAATTATGTTCATATGCCATTTCTCTAATTAATGCTTTATTACAGCGAATTATTATCCTATGACTTGGAACTATAAGGGCTTTAAAAAAAATACAGAATTGCATTAGCCTGCATGAGCTTGAACGCTGCCACACTCTCATTTGTAATATTTGTAATACAGTTTTATTGGTAACAAATTGATAAAAGTTTACTATCGTACGTAGAGCGGATACGCACAGAGTACTTGTCCGGCCCGAAAATTTTCCATACAATTTGTCACATAAGTCAACATTGGTTCACATTACCATACCATACATTTTGGCAATAAGAGTATGGGTCAGTCGGTATCTCGCCACCGTGAGTGCGAGGGAGATAGCTGCAAATTTCGAGAGTGAAATTCTTCGACACGGTTTCACCGATTACAAAAAGGCCCTGTCAGCGGACGTGCGCTTTTTTATGTCATTTCTGATTCTATAATTTCCTGTGGAGTTGTGTTGTACGTTCATTGTCCTTCGTTAGCATAATATCATAATAGTAATTTCTTGATATTAGTAGGATTTCCTTCAGAAGCTCTTGAGGCGACACAATCCTTTAGCAGGCACCGTTCAGGGTGTACATGATTTCTTGAGGAGTTTCTGAATCCATTCACTGTACTTAAAATGATTTCATTTTTTTTTTTAATTAGGCACAAAAATTATTAAGTAGCTTTTTTGTCGCAGAAAAGAAACTGCTTGCATACAACAGGAAAGAAATGAATGTTGTGAATCAAAATATAGTTTTTATTTTAACCAGACTATTTCATTATTTTAACAAGTACGTTGATGGTCCCTCGTTTCCCTATGATATCACAAAAAATCCAAAACCCCACTTAATTTTTTTTTTATACTGTTTACTAATTTTATTCATATCCTGGAGGGAAACCAACCATATAGATCACGAAATATCCGGCCAAAAAACCAGACTTCACAATAAATGATACTTTGAATTTATTTCCACAGAACAAAACAGGAATCAAAACATTAAAAAATCAGCATTATCAAAATGAGAAAAATAACACTTATAATTGGTGTATAAGAAGTATCAATAGTATAGAAAAAAATGAAAAAAGGTCACCATCTAAGTTACATGCAGCAGTAAAATTTATAATATCTGTACTGGGACAAGTATTTCTTTGGTGACTGAGAAGATATCAACATGGGCGTACCGGCAACGTAGGGCATGCAGTTGGTGCATTGCTTCTGGGATCTTCTAAGTCGAGTAGCTACTTTTGTTTTGGCTATGGCGCGACCAATGTTACCAAATAGTATTTACTTTTATGATCTAATGAAACAATATTGCCCGCGCCATGGCTAAAATAACGAAAAACAAGCAGGAACAGGAAGTTTCGCATAAGATCCCATGCTTTTTTAATGTTAAAAAAAAACTTTAATTTATGTCCGTACATGATAGCACAGTTTTGTTTCATTGATAATAATTTGATGAACGTTCACCACCGTACGTTGAGCGTATACGCATAGAGTACTTGTCCGGCCCATAACTTTTTATTAAAATTGCTCATTCAAGTGAAAATCAAATTGGAGGTACTTTTCACTACATGCGTTGCTTTTTGACATCAGAAATTTATAAGAAAATCAATTCTTCTGCGAATTTCAGAATGGCCTTGTATCATACACAACATTCGACGTTGATTCAATCGGAATAAAATGGTGTTCGTAGTCATCATAAAATTACATTAACATAAGGTGTAGTCAGTCATGAAATTTCTGAAGATGCGACTCAGTAAACCATTGCCAGTAATGTAGCGTATCATACTTTCGAAAACTATTATTGCCTGCAATGAAAGTTATTATACTTTGGAAAGCTACAATTTAATAGTAGAAGGTCTAAGTAACAACTGGTGAATGGTCAAAAGATCAATGCAGGCTATGAATACACAGTCGAATTTGTATCAAAGTTTTAAGATCATGCAAATTTCACACAAAATAATCCCCCTCCATTTGTTTCATTATGACGTTCTTGGGCGCCAGCTATCAAAATAGTCCCTTATGTTTTGAAAAAGAGAATTTAAACCGTTATGCGGGATTAATCATAAAAAAATAAAAATTAAATAAGACAATACCAACAATGAAAAAGTGCGTATTTATGACCCTTGACTGTTGAGAGAGACCCCTGATTTTTACTGGAATGAGCAATTTTAATAAAAAGTTATGGGCCGGACAAGTACTCTACGCATATACGCTCAACGTACGGTGGTGAACGTTCATCAAATTATTATCAATGAAACAAAACTGTGCTATCATGTACGGACATAAATTAAAGTTTTTTTTTTAACATTACAAAAGCACGGGATCTTATGCGAAACTTCCTGTTCCTGCTTGTTTTTCGTTGTTTTAGCCACGGCGCAGGCAATGTTGTTTCATTAGGTCATATAAGTAAATACTACCTAGCCAAAAACAGCATAAATGCTGTGAAAAAAGGTGAGACAAGTACATTTATGCCCCCCGAATAGTCGTTGCAGTTAATCCCCCCCCCCCCCCCCCCACTACCCAGTGCCAAAATACTGTTCCCCACAAAAATTTACAAAAACCCGTCTAAGTCGTTCATACAAAGATCTCCGCACAAAAATCCTTTCTAAAAACAAACTCATCATACAAAGTTTTATGGGTAACTGCTGTCATTATCTTATCAAATTAAGTCAAATTGTACAGAGGTGATAATTTCATTCTCGTAAATGTTGTACGTTCACAAAAAGTTGATAAATAAATAAAGATCTACTAAAGTATATGTGGCCAAGTATGTGGGATTTTATTATGTTTATAAAATTTCCAATTATGTTCATATGCCATTTCTCTAATTAATGCTTTATTACAGCGAATTATTATCCTATGACTTGGAACTATAAGGGCTTTAAAAAAAATACAGAATTGCATTAGCCTGCATGAGCTTGAACGCTGCCACACTCTCATTTGTAATATTTGTAATACAGTTTTATTGGTAACAAATTGATAAAAGTTTACTATCGTACGTAGAGCGGATACGCACAGAGTACTTGTCCGGCCCGAAAATTTTTCAACTAGTCAGCTAAAAATATGCTTTTTTGTTCACGGCAAATTTTTCAACCACTCCGAACATTCGGATCTCCTGACGCAGATTTGAATCTTACCCGCCTTGGAATGCAATCAATTGATGACCGCTTTTACATGGCAGGCTTATTTCGTTTTATGAAACCTGTTGTAGTAAAAACCGATGTAAAAGTGCGTGTAAATGGTACCGGATTACTTATTTCGGGTGTACAGTACCATTTAGATGCTCTGTAACTCCAATTTTCCCCCGGGTGTTACAAAACCGGAATAAACGTGCTGTGTAATAACGTGAGATATGCTCCACATGAGCATCGATTTATCGATAACAATTGGTTAAAGAAAAGGAGGATAATTTGGGATACAAAACAATCCGCGTATTGTGATTCCAAATTAGCTGTGCATATTTTACTAGTTAAGAGTATGGATCAGTCACCTCATCTCGAGTTTTTGAAGTTTAAATTCTGCGACACCAAATGACCGAATACAAAAAAGCTCTGTCAGTGGACGCGGGACGATGGCAAAAATCCGCTGACAGGGCCTTTTTGTAATCGGTGAAACCGTGTCGAAGAATTTCACTCTCGAAATTTGCAGCTATCTCCCTCGCACTCACGGTGGCGAGATACCGACTGACCCATACTCTTATTGCCAAAATGTATGGTATGGTAATGTGAACCAATGTTGACTTATGTGACAAATTGTATGGAAAATTTTCGGGCCGGACAAGTACTCTGTGCGTATCCGCTCTACGTACGATAGTAAACTTTTATCAATTTGTTACCAATAAAACTGTATTACAAATATTACAAATGAGAGTGTGGCAGCGTTCAAGCTCATGCAGGCTAATGCAATTCTGTATTTTTTTTAAAGCCCTTATAGTTCCAAGTCATAGGATAATAATTCGCTGTAATAAAGCATTAATTAGAGAAATGGCATATGAACATAATTGGAAATTTTATAAACATAATAAAATCCCACATACTTGGCCACATATACTTTAGTAGATCTTTATTTATTTATCAACTTTTTGTGAACGTACAACATTTACGAGAATGAAATTATCACCTCTGTACAATTTGACTTAATTTGATAAGATAATGACAGCAGTTACCCATAAAACTTTGTATGATGAGTTTGTTTTTAGAAAGGATTTTTGTGCGGAGATCTTTGTATGAACGACTTAGACGGGTTTTTGTAAATTTTTGTGGGGAACAGTATTTTGGCACTGGATAGTGGGGGGGGGGGGGGGGGATTAACTGCAACGACTATTCGGGGGGCATAAATGTACTTGTCTCACCTTTTTTCACAGCATTTATGCTGTTTTTGGCTAGGATTTTTCGACTTTTTGTATGGAAGTCATAGCTTATTAATTAAACATGTCAATATTGTGTACGTACGCGGGTATGAAATTCATAGCTTGTCAATTAAACATGTCTATATTGTGTATGTATCTGAGTGATGCAAAATAATTGACATTTTTTTCGGCATTGCAGCAAAATATGGTAACATTTTATCAAAAAATGATTCTCTCAAGAATTGAATCCTGAATAAAAATTTGAGAGGTCGCTCAAGCGATTTCGTAATAATTTCAGCTAAAAATGGACACATGATCGAATTTCGAGCTGGTGTATCGCGACTATATTCGGACTAAAAATGCAATGTGAAATATTAATCTAAGAAGTGTTCAAATGAATTCAATCTTCTAATTAACCATCAACACTTATAAAATTATTAGATTACTTAAAACGTACAGTCATTCTGAGAAGATACGACGCATAAAAGAACAACGAACAAGTAAAAAATTGATTTTTTTTTTAATATAGTAAAAAAAATTTTCAAAAAATATTGCACCGAAACATCCGTGCCAACAGATCAACGGATCGGAAAATATTCCATAAAAATGATGCCGAAGAAATACACCAATAGCATCAGAATGCACCAAAAGTTTTTAAATATAAGTAATCAAAACGAAACGAGCTTTTGAAACAAAAAAGTATACGTACAAAATTGCGAGAGCTAAAGTTTGTTGGAAAAAATAATTTTGGCCGAAGTACTACGCGAGTTTTTCTTTTATAATGTTTATTGATTACGAATTATATCTCGTGAGCAATAGATAAAAAAAAATTGGTGAAGTACTTATGAAATTTTTTTTTCTCAAATCAAATATCTTTTCGCTCAAAATTATTTCACATCGCTTGATTCCGTTTTGGGTTGCAAGTGCAAATAGTATTTTCATGTATTTAAGGTCTCTACCACTCTAGGGTGGTTTAAAACCTTATATAATTCAAACTTAGGATGATTCAAACATAAGGTGGTATCATACACCATTCTCTCAGTTATATAAAAAAATGAAGAGAATGGTTTCCAAATAAATTTTATTATTGCATGCAAGGAACATTTTATGGTAAAAGAGAAGAGGCACTGTTTTCGACCCCTATCTAGAGTTTACGTTCGGAAAAATGAATTGTTGGGGCTAGGGTTAATAAACAAAATTATTTTTTAAGGCACTGTTCAAACGTTTATTTATTAAATTACACTTTATTTTTTGCACTATTACTCTTCTATATATATATATATAAGTCACTTTAATCAAAAGTTAAAACTGACCGCGATCTTTATAACCTCACGACAAAGATATTAAATATTCACCGAATATGAGTTTATCATATACCATTCTCTTCGTTATCAAAAAAACGACGAGAATGGTCTCTAAATAAACCTTATTATTGCATTCGAGGAACATTTTATGGTAAAAGAGAAAAGAGATCGTTTTCGATTCCGTTGTAGAATTTACTTTCGGAAAAAAAAAATTGTAGGGGCTCGGTTTAATAAATAAAATTATTTATTAAGTCACTGTTCAATAGTTTATTATCACACTTTATTTTCCCACTATCACTCTTCTATCCATAATAATAAAAGTCACTCTTTACTCGTCTATCTATCTATCTATAAACGCTACTCTAACCAAAATTTCAAATTGACCGCGATCTTTATAGCCTCACGACTATTAAGAAAGAATATTGGTCAGCTGTCATATGCACGATCGATCGAATGTCACCAGAATTTTCACCAATATCACTAGTATCACTAGACAGCGACCACGGAAAAAACAGTTGAGCATCAAAAATGTGTGCGAAAAAATGCTCAATTTTTCGGAGCAACGATTAAAAAAAAATTAATATTATCAATACGCTTGAAGCTACGAGGCTCTGATTAGTCACAATCGAAAGAAAAAAAAAAATAAAAAATAGGTGAACTTGAATAGTCTTCCAAAACGCTGTTATTTAATAAATATTAAAGAAACAATTTTTGAAAACAGGTAGAATCGTGCTGCTTCCTGTAAAAGTGTCTTGTAGCAATCGCTTGTAAATGTACTTGTCTCGAGTCGCTACCGCGACTCTTAATTTGGCAACATTGATCGCGCCATAGCCAAAACAAAAGTAGCTACTCGACTTAGAAGATCCCAGAAGCAATGCACCAACTGCATGCCCTACGTTGCCGGTACGTCCATGTTGATATCTTCTCAGTCACCAAAGAAATACTTGCCCCAGTACAGATATTATAAATTTTACTGCTGCACGTAACTTAGATGGTGACCTTTTTTCATTTTTTTCTATACTATTGATACTTCTTACACACCAATTATAAGTGTTATTTTTCTCATCTTGATAACGCTGATTTTTTAATGTTTTGATTCCTGTTTTGTTCTGTGGAAATAAATTCAAAGTAACATTTATTGTGAAGTCTGGTTTTTTGGCCGGATATTTCGTGATCTAAATGGTTGGTTTCCCTCCGGGATATGAATAAAATTAATAAACATAAAAAAAAAATTGTGGCGTTTTGAATTTTTTGTGATATTATAGGGAAACGAGGAACCACCAATGTACTTGTCCAGGTTTTTTTACCCGGGAGGGGATTTTTGCTATTTGATATCACTTCTTTTCTGTATAGTATTTTTATATATTTCGCTTTATATAGACTCCAATAGAGTCTGTATGTAACAAAAAAACTTACAACGTGTTTGCATCATTACATCATCGATTTATTTCAATGACAGGAATCTGTACTGTTCACACTACTAATTCGACATAACAAAATGAGACAGATTTTCTACTATAAATTCATTGTTATTGGGGTTGTTTAAATATTGGTGCATTTCATTCCTGTGATAAGAAAAAGAGTTATAGTGTTTTCAAAAGAGTTAACTAAAGACTCGAAATATTTTCGAGACGTTAGTAATTTGTTGATAGGTTATTATTCGATTATCGCTTGGCAGAAATGTGCACGGAAAGAATTTTATACGAAAAATTACTATGTTCGCATTGCGGCGTGGTACCATGTCGACCATTGTGAAGAAATTTACTATGTTTTTCTTTTCAAAACATAGTAAATTTTGTTCATAAGCGACGACATGGTTCCACGACGCAATGCGAACATAGTAATTTTTCGCGTAAAATTCTCTCCGTGTGTTATAGAAGAGATCTCAAGTACCAGTTTTTTCCCCAAGGCAAAAATTCAGAAAATTAAATACTCTATCATTAGATTTCAAGTTGTGTATTAGAATAAGTCATTTAGGGGCGAAAAAGCAGCGAGGATATTTGCAATTTCGGTCTAAGCTATAAATAGATAATTATATTTAACTTTATTGTCAGAAGGAGCCTCAGAATTATTATTCTTTCACAGATGAAATGACGGAAGAATATGATGCATCATCCTTGGCTTACAAATTGTTTTATAAACCATAGAAAAAAATTAGATTAAAAAAAAAATTCGGCCGAAGTACTTGACGAATGTTCTTTCACTTAATTCACATAATGTATCGGTCATAGTGACAACCTCGCCAAGTACTTCGGGTGAAATTCTTTTTCATCTAATTGTTTTTCGTTTGCAATCTTTTTTTTGCTTCGGACTCTTATTGATACAGAGTTTTTATTTTCATTTTGGTTGGTAAAATAACTGCATTTTCGAACTTGATTCTTTTCTCTATCAACATTCAACATTATTTGATGATTTTATGTCACACGATAAAGCCTCCCATATTTGGCCACATATATCTTAGTATAGCTCAATTTATTTTATAACATTTTGCGAAACCCAACCTTAGCTTTTCGCGAGGATCAACTCATTTTATTTTGTGTGATTTGAATTTATTTGATACATTTTTTAAGAGTTATCACTTTTCTTACTTTTTGATAGGATTTGATTTTCTCAGGGATTTTTACGAGAAAACGTTTTTGCAGTGTATGTATATTCGTGGAACAATATGGGAACGGTGGTCAACAAATGTACTTGTCCAGGTTTCTTCCGCGAGGGGGATTTTTATGCGTGATATGAATCGTTTTTTCTCTTTCTTTTCAAACATCTCGCTTTCTATAGATTAGAAAAAGGTTATATTGGGAAATTATCGCTTTTTCATTTCCAAATCCTGACCCCTTCTACTTCGAGTCAGGTTTTTTCCCCATGAAATAAAGGGGCACGTGTTTTGGTATGTTCAATTTGGCATTTTTTTAATTCTCGAGCCAGTCAAATTTTTTTGACATTTCGATTTACCTTTCTGGAATTAGGCTAAAATAAGTCGGGAACTGGGAGTCTGATACAAAAATTTACAAAGCTTTTGAGGGCAAGATTAGAGCAGTCAGAACTTTTTCATAGAATTTGAAGCTATTTGAATTTGTGTTTATCAAATAAACATATTAAATAGCAGTATCTCCTTGTTATATTTGAAGATTTGCAGTAAAAAATATTACGCTTATTTCAGCTTGTTGATAAAAATGCAAAGATTCGTTTCGAAATATTTCATTTTTGATTAATGATAAAATAAAAAACCAGTTTCACGTATATTTAGAGAAAACATATCGAATCTATTGTGAAAAAACTTCACGCATTTTTTCATTCTTATTTTTAATAACCCTTTAACGGCCACGCCTATTTCTGGATGGCTCAAAATTATTCCCTCTGGTAGTATCGCTGAGAAAGGGCTGAATATGAATGTCCAACGATAATTTTGTCGATAAGGGCCCGGGAAGTTGTATTTTTGGACTAGAGCAAATTTGGTACATTGACGGTTTCACATTTTCATTTCGAAGTATTATTCTAAATCAATCACGTATTTTCAAAGCCTAGTTCATCCAGTTAAGCTTCTTTTACACGATTCTATCAAAAAATATTTGAAAAATGTCCATTTACTGACTTTTTTGAACGAAAACGACAGCAGATACAAGCGGCGTAAATTTTCACGATAACATTGTCACCATATTAATATAATTTATATGTTTAAGTTTGAATTTCAAGTTATCCCGGTACCTGGAGGTCTATCTAGCATATATTAATGGCACTGTAAACTAGCCTATCCGCTATATCGTCTTTACGGGTTCACCGATGAGGTCAAAGTGAATGTAACAAGGTGGAATCATGATTATTTTTCAATACCATTGAAGAAGTTACTACCATGAAAATAAAAAGTTACATCTATTTCAATATTCTCATTGAATATAGAAAAGTTCAAATAGTATGATATGGGAACTCCAAACCAATATATTGAACAAAGCGGACAAACTCAGACCAGGATCGTACCCAAGAGAATGAAATGAATTTAGTTGTATTAGTCACATTAGCTTTGAGCAAATTTTGTTACCATCAAAACCAGAGCGACTGTAGAGGAAAGCCTTTGGAATAAAACTTTTTCAATTTATTATGCCATAATCAGAGCTGAAAAGTGGAAATACTTAGCACACATGTCTCCTCTTCACAAAATGTTCAAAGTTTGTAGATATCGGCTACATTCCAATGATACAAATTTTGATACTATCAGAAGAAGAAGAGCACCCGAAGACTTTCTGAAACAACTTTTTAAATTTATTATGCCACAACTAATGTGGAAAAGTGAAAAAACATAGTGCACTTTAGGCCCAACAAAGTGCAGAAAATTTGGATGTATCTATTGCGTTCTGAGGACAGAAATTTTAATCCCATCAAAAAATGAGCAGCCGAAGACTTTTTGTAATAAATTTTTCAATTCATAATGCCACAATCAGAGACAGAAAGTGGAAATACTTGGCGCACATGTCGCTTCACAAAATGTTAAAAGTTTGTAAGTATCGGCTACATTCCCATGATCCAAATGTTGATACTAATAGAAAAAGAGGATCCGAAGACTTTTTGAAACCACTTTTTGAATTCATTATACCACAACTAATATAGTATATTAACATGATATTTATCAATACCATTGAAGAAGTCAATACCATGAGAATCAGAGATGACAGTTATTCTCATATTCTAATTGAATTTCAAAAAGATGATATAGTATGTTATGGGTACTTCGAAACAATATATTGAACGAAGTATACAAATTCAAACCAGGATCCTGCCCAAGAAAATGGAGTGATTTATTCAGAGAATGGAATGAGGATAGTTGTATCAGTTGCATTACCTTCGCGCAAATTTCGATGCCATCAGAACCAGAGCGACCATAGAAGGACACTTTTTAAATAAAAATGTTTCAACTTATGATGTCAAATCAGAGCCCAACATGGAAAATACTTAGCACACATGTCGCTTCACGAAATTTTCAAAGTTTGTAGGCATCCGCTGCATGCCAATGATACATATTTTGATATTATCAGAAAAAGAGCACCCAAAGAGTTTCTGAAACAAATTTTTTTGATTTATTGTGCCAAAATTAATGCGGCAGAGTGAAAAAACATGACCCCCATTTAATCCAACAAAATTGAAAAATTGTGGATATATCCGTTGCGTTCTGAAGCCAGAAATTTTTATCCCATCCAAAAATGTGCATCCGATGACTTTTTGTAACAATTTTTTAAATTCATAATACCACAATCAAAGATGAGAAGTGGAAATACTTAGCACACATGTCGCTTCATAAAATTTTCGAAGTTTGCAGGTATCCGCTGCAGTCCAATTATCTACATTTTGATACTATCAGGAAAAGAGCACCCCAAGACCTTTTGAAACAACTTTTTAAATTTATTATACCAGAACTAAAGAGGGGAAGCAAAAAACATAGCACTCTACAAGCCCAACAGAATTCATAAATTTTCGATGTATCCAATGAGTTTCGAATACAACAATTTCGATCCTATTCAGAAATGAGCAGCTAAAGACTTTTGTAACAAATTTTACAATCCATATGCCACAGTCAGAGCCGAAAAGTGGAAATACGTGGCATACATGCCGCTTTACAGAAATTTCAAAATTTGGAGGTAGCCGTTGCATTCTAATGATACAAATTTTGATACTATCGGAAAAAGAGCACCTGAAGACTTCCTGAAACAAATTTTTGAAATTTATTATGACACATTTGTTTGAGAATCCACGTTCGTCTCAACGACGAGCGAGCTTCTCCCTGAACTCATCGGTGGCAGCACCTCCCAGGCGCTCTTCCGAAAGCCTCGAGGGCAGCGCTCTCGGCAACGAGAACGAAGGCCTCGTGCGAGCTAACGGCCGAAGGCGGCCATTAGAGTCGAGATCGAGTCTTTCCATGCATTACATCGTAGAAAAACCGTTACTCATTAAAATTGCATTTTAACCAGTTTAATCTCATCACTCATCACGCTACTCATGTAGTAAAGTTAGTGATCATTGTTGCACTCACTTAGCGATTGTTGCACGGGCGACAATCTGCATAATATATCAAAAACAGGTGCATCATCATTTATTACACTTTTCTCACCACGCGGTCGCGCCATTACCACATGTTCTCAAGCACTCGCCGGGCCACTCGAACACTTGCGTCAATAATTAATATAATTATTGTTCGCGAACTCATTGTTAATAACAATTAATAACATCGTTGCACTCATTATTAATTACAACCAGTCATGTTTTTACCACTCTATGGACAATAAACGTATTTTTACGTATTAGCACTCACGTGCCGTGTCAGCCATCTTTATTTTCCACCTTTGTCGCAATCCTTATTCCATCCGGCAAAACTTTTATCTATTTCTCAAACATTTGGTCCTTCGAGCCGGATTGCGACAAAAACAGTGAACGTTCGCGAGTGTTAGTGAGAAAATACGACAAAGTGACAATCATTATGCGAATTCATCCCCTGAAGTCCGACGTAGTGTGTGAACGCGATATTTAAGGTGCCAATCATTGTGACACTCAGTGCGCGAAGTGGCCAATCACTATACGTTTTCACGTAAAGTGGCCAATCACCATACTTTTTTGTGTTTTTTCGCGATTTGTGAACAATCATCGCATTTCGTGCATTTTTCACGCGTCTTACGAACACTCATCACGTGTTTTAGTGCATTTTGCGCGTTTTTTGTGAACAATCATTATTTTTTTGACATTTTCGGGCTTTTTGTGAACAATCATCCCTTTCTTTTGCATTTTTCGTGTTCTTTGGTGCAATCATTAATTCCTTTGATCTTTTCGGTTTTTTTTGTGGACACTCATTATCGAACTTGCGATTTTCGGGCTCATTCGTGAAAAAACAAATAATCTTCGTGTTTTTTTATCAAACCGTCGTGTTTTTCACTCATTAGTGCTTTTTACTCATAAATTCAGTGTTTTTAAGTGACACTTAATTCATAAACACTCATTCTGAACTGTAAAGTCAGTGAAGCACAGCACCATCATGTCGCTTAGTAATTCTGGACGTACAACCCCAGAACACCTCAGTTCAATAGAAAACTTGTCAATCGAGGGCACTCAAGTGCCTGCTATCACAGTGCAAAGTGACAAGTTGACTATGGACATTACTACAGTGCCATCAACATCAACGGAAGTAACTAAAGACGATGCGAATCAAGGGAAGGTGACATTAAACGTTTCTGGTGGCTCTCGGTCACTCAGAAAGAACTCACCATCATGTTTACCAACTGAGTTGGCACTCAAGTACCAGAGTCAGATCACCCGCATCAACTGCATGCACTCCATTGCAGTAACCATGCCTGAGGACTTATCAGCACCCTCAATCTCTGACATTGAGATTGACCTTGAGCAGATTGAAGTGCTGCACAAGGAGTTTTCCGACACTCATACGTACTTGGAACTCAATTGGCCTGCAACTTTTCTCGATCATCCGTACTTCGCAGACGGACTGCATCGTCAAGAGACAAAGTTGCACCGACAGGCCAAACTTGCACTCAATAAAAGGAAACACGAGATCATCGGAGCGACGACGTCCTCTGCCACTCAAGCTCAGCCCAAGCCAAGGTTTGAATCAAAACTTCCTGACATTTCATTGCCGAGTTTCTCTGCACAGTACGCCGATTGGCCGACCTTCAGAGAAATATTTACGTGTCTCATCCTCGACAATGAACGCCTGTCGAATGTGGAAAAATTACACTATCTGCGAAGTTGCATGGAAGCTGCTCCAGCTCAACTCATAGCCAATTTTCCATTGGTTGGCTCGTCACTCCATCCATCATGGGAGCTCTTAGTTGCTCAGTACGACAATAAGAGACTCCTCATACAAGCGCAGCTCGATCCACTGTGCCACTTGTCACCACTCACCTCCAAGACAGCTAAAGGCTTGTCGAAGCTGATTGCAACGGTTTCAGAGGCCCGCAAAGCCCTGGAATCGTTGGGAGTCACGGACAACCTCGGAGACGTTATCCTAGTCCACCATATCTCTCGAAATCTTGATCGAGCCACGCGGGAGTCATGGGAAACATCCTTGGGCTCATCACTTGAGTATCCAGAATTTACTCAACTGGAGGACTTCGTAAACACTCGAACACGCGCACTCGAGTGCATTGAAGCGACGAACTCAACACACGCCTCCACGTCTCGAACTCAGGTGGCAAGAAGACCCGCCACGGCGCATCAAGCGTCTACCAGCACACAACAGCAGCACTCATCTGAAACCAGCCGGTTTCATTGTGATTGTTGTGACGGTAATCACTTTGTGGGCGTGTGTCCTAAGTTTAGGAACCTCGATCTCACCGCACGGCGCAAAGTGGCTACAAACAACCGGCTGTGTTTCAACTGCTTAGGTCGTCACAGCGCCAACGCGTGCAAGTCGTCAAAAGGATGTAAACACTGTGGTGCTAAGCATCACACAATGCTGCACGACTCCAACTACCAACGGAGTCAAACAGTGAACTCATCGATGAGCGAGAATGCAGCATCAACCTCATCAGCCAATCACTAGGAGGGAGGTGCAATCGTCCACTCATCAAGTGCTTTACGCACTCAACGTTGAGCCGCTCCTTGCACTCATGAATTAACGCTGCTTGCCACAGCAATTGCCACTGTACACTCATCATTAGCGACTCATCAGGTTCGTTTACTTATCGATCCTGGCTCTGAGCTCACCTTTGTCTCAGGGCAACTGACTCATGCACTCAACGTTCGTCACAACCACTCATCGATACCAATCATTGGCATTGGAGGAAACAAATCAACACAAACAAGAGGTATTGTACATTTAACTTTATGCTCACTCAACACGAGTGCAACAGTTGGTGTACAAGCCCACGTCCTTAACACGGTGTCCTTCATTTTACCATCATTCCATGTACCCAATCAATCGTGGCCACACATCATCAAACTAAGATTGGCTGATCCAGCATTCTTAGAGCCACAACAAATTGACATCATATTGGGAGCAGACGCCTATGGGCAAATCATCAAGCCCAACATCATCAAGCACTCACCTTCAATGCCTATATCCCAACTATCCATCTTTGGTTGGCTAATATTAGGACCAGTGCACGCAACATACTCAACATCAAGTGTTGCCTACCATATGAAGACTCAAGTCGACAATTCCGACCTGCAGGCTCTCCTCACTAAATTCTGGGTACAGGAGGAGCTACCAACTGACACTGCAAGCGCACTCACACCTGAAGAGCAAGAGTGCGAGAATCACTTTCAACAGACACACTCACGTGATTCCACAGGTCGGTACATTGTTCGAATCCCACTCAAGTCGCCTCGCAATCTATTGAGCAATTCACATACAACAGCCCATCATTGTCTTCAACGAATGTCGAAAAAGCTTCAGCGAGACGACGCACTCAAGGAACTCTACACGTCATTCATGCTGGAATACAAAAAATTGGGTCATATGACTCGAGCGCCAGAGCACTCATCAAGAACGAATCATCACGGTAAGTCCATCGTTGACGCAGTTACTGGTGGGATGACCTTGGCACCAGATGCCTCAAAAACATCTGGGGGGTTGAGGGTTCCATTCGGTGGCTCGTCAACACGGACTCAACCCGTGTATTATTTACCTCATCATGGCGTACTCGGACCAGACAGTACAACAACCAAATTACGTGCAGTGTGCAATGGTTCAAGTCCTACAACATCAGGCCACTCAGTGAATGATCTCATGCACACTGGACCTAATCTACTATTGGAGATAGCAGACGTACTCACATGGATACGACATCATCGCCACATCTTCGCCACGGATATCACGAAGATGTACAGGCAAATACAAGTTCACAAAGATGACTGGGACCTCCAAAGAATTTTATGGATCGACGAAAAGAACAACGAAGTTCCGTATCAACTCACCACGGTGACATATGGAACGAAAGCTGCACCATTCTTGGCAGTACGAGCACTCATGCAGTTGGTCGGAGATGAAGGTCACCGTTTCCCATTAGCCGTCCCTTCACTCACCAACGGCCGTTACGTCGACGACATCTTTGGAGCAGCTGACTCAGTCGATCAATTTGTAAAAATCGTATACGAACTCAAGGATTTGTGCAACGCGGGAGGGTTCCCGCTAGCAAAGTGGCTATCAACTGATAAGAAACTACTCATGGCAGTTTCATCAAATCAGGAGTACACACGGGACATCTCATTTGACGATTGCTCTACCAAAATACTCGGCCTCAAGTGGTTTCCACGAGCCGACACATTTGCCTTCACGGCAAAATTCCACAAGCACTCAATGAGAATTACGAAGCGACTCATATTATCTGAGGTAGCGCAGATTTCGATCCACTTGGTTTCATCTCACCAGTGACAATCAGAGCAAAAATTTTGCTGCAAGAACTCTGATTACACAAAATCAATTGGGACGAATCATTACCATCTCACGTCATAACGAGATGGCAAAACATCAGAGAAGACCTCAAAAACTTGGCCAAGATCTCAATCCCCAGGTGGTTCAATACCTGGAGCGACTCAACCGTAGAACTCCATGGATTCTCTGATGCGTCACAACTTGCAATGTAAGCTGTAGTCTACATTGTCATCAAATCAACGTCCACTGGCGCCAAATCATCACTCGTTTGCGCAAAAACGAAGGTAGCACCAATCAAACAGCTCACCATCCCGAGGTTAGAACTCACTGCAGCGCTGCTACTATCAAAGCTTATGAAACATGTTCAAGCAATAATCAAGCTACCAATAACATCGACTTATTTGTGAACGGACTCACAAGTCACACTCATGTGGATCAAAGCACCCGCTTCAAGATGGAAGGATTACGTCAGGAACAGAGTGACTCAAATACAAGAACTCACGCCTCAAGCTCATTGGAGACATGTAGGCCAAGCAACAGAGCTCTAAAATCATCAGATTTTGACAAAAATAATAACAGGATACCACCGGTGCCATTACAATCGGGCGAAATCCCCGATGCTAATTGTACAAAATTCAATTCAAGTCGAGAGTCCTTTTTTTTATTAACAATTTAGTGCAAAAAAAACAATTTTTTTGGTTTTTTGCTTATAACAAAAAACTAATGGATCAATGTGATCGGTCCCAATGGACGAATTGTAGAGAATTGAAATACGAAGAAAATGAGAACTGAAAAAATCCGATCGGTTCATTATTAAGGGAGAAAACCAAAAAAAACCGAAAAATAGCGTTTCTTCAAAAATTCATAACGTCGCCATTTTTCGAGCTGTAGTGCAGGCTCTTCGCGAGATAGTAGATATCGATATGTACTTCCTGCATGCGAAACCCAGACGCTGTCGAATAATTAGTTTCCGCGTAATTGCAATCAAAAGATGTACATACCATATTTTGCAGCAAGGCTCAATGCTCTGGAGGTCGTCCGATTCCAATTTACCAAACGGATTTGGAAAGTAGAAGTGTTCAGCTACAAAACGTCAATCTTCGTTTTTCATATAAATGCTGAGAAATAGGTAAAAATTGCTTTGAATAGATAAAAATTGCGCCCGAGAGTCGTCGTGGAGTGGGGGTAGGGCAGCAGAAGCGGAGAAGGCGCATATATAGTAATACAAGCGCGCTGCACGCTAGTTATGAATCTTCGAATTTGATTACCTCGGCAACCAGTAGAGCTATTTTAACATATTTTTTTTTTAATTCTGGGGTAACTGGACCACCGGAAACTGATTCTGTACTCAGATTCCATGAAAAATCAGCAGAAAACTTTTTTCTGATTTTTTTTTGCTACATGCCCTTATATCAATATGGTATTGATAAAATATTGTGAAATAGGTATGATGCTACCAGCCAAGGAGCTTATTTATTGGAGAACATAACAATCATTTTTATTAAACAGTTTTTGTACAGAAATCGTCCTTAATACTATCGATATTAATATTATTACATTCAAACTTGAATACAAATAATTAAATTAATCATTTTCTTTTCGCGAAGTTCGAAATCTCTGATGCACTGTCACAATTATTACTATGTACATGGATAGTAATATTTTTTTCACTTAAATTATCGTCCTTGATTTCACATTCATCCTCCGACTGAACTTGCAGATTTTTTGTCTCAAAATTAAAACATGTACCTTCGTGACAGTGCGCGCAGAGATACGTGCAGTTCTAACCATGTTTTTTGCAGCTGCACGAAGCATTTACGCACCCTTTTTTACTGCAGGAACACGAAATCTGATCAAGTAACTTCTGGGGAATTGGAGGATCGGTACTTCCTATCGGTATCAATCGGTTTCCCTTGACTTGCCATCCCCAGTCAGTTGGTCTCAGATCCGTATTCCCTAACCACAGCTGCTGCTGATAGAAAACTCGAAGCGCATGTTGTTTAGCTGCTCCTTCTGTCGATGAAAGAGTCTCAATAGCGAATTTATTTTTTACTTTGACCTTACTGAAATTTAAGTGTCGCAAATCATTTAACGAAAAGGAGCTTGAGTTTTCTATCAACTTCCTTTGATTTTTGCTCGTGTACATTCCTCGGATCAACTTAGATGCACTGCAGGCTATCATATCGCAAGTGGCATGCTTGTTATAGAAAACTGAAGCTAACTATACCAATTTTTCATGAGGAAATGAATCTATTAACTTATTTTTACCAATTTTGTAAAAGCAAGATGTTATATCGCATCCGCAGAATGCGTGTAAGAAAGCAGCTATTGCTTGTAAATTGGATATTTAAAACTGTCACTACTACAAAATTCATTTGGTTTTGAGCCTCTGTTTTCTTTGCAGAAATAAATATTTTTCATATTTTGTGCCAGCTGCGAAAAGATAACGAGCAAGTCGACATCTTGGCCTACAAGAATAACTGTTGCCTCGGAATCTAAACGAGCATTCTCAATCGCAGTAACAACTGTGAGCCGATCGGCGTCTTCGGGAGCAATTTTCGTTCGAAAACCAGCTGCATGTAACGAAGCACAAATCATATCTATCAGTCTTGATTTGTTTTTTTCGTTACTGACAAGGAAACCTTCCCAGGTGTACCCCGCCGATTTTGTTCCGCTTGGAGTATGTTATTCTACATTGAAATCTAAGAGATACCTATTTTTTTTTTTGCGGAAACTCATATTTAAGGGGTGAAACACACCCCTAAAGTTGAGGTCTCCCAGGAGGGGTTGTTCAGTTCCATATATATGCAGACAAGGGGGCAAAATCAAACCAATTGCATTCAATGCTTCATAAAAAGTTATGACTACTCGATTTTTTTCAGCCCTGAGGGGGTGAATAAGCCGAAATTATAGGGGTTGAAAATTAAAAAAACGTTATAACAAATAGAATATGCTCGATATGGAAGTGAAAAAAATTGCATAATTAACAGTTTCAAAAGTTAAGACATACATGTTTTTGCATTTTTTGAAAAAATGCATCCTAAAGGGTGTACTACCCTTACATCCGAATACCTTTAATTTCTGTAGATATGTATTTTTTTAAGTATCTATCTGTTAGAAAATATTCTTTTGGATATAGAACATATCGTGAAATTGTTTAAAAAGATTGTTATCAACATAAAAAAAGATCCCTTGAAAATAATCGATAGATTGTAATAATCGATAGAACATATGATTCTGGCATTACAGATAATGAAAATTCTTTTCTTGAGAGATCGAAAAGTAGCTTTTTCGCGATTTTGTTTCAACCGAGTTTTTGATGTTTCATTAAATCACTCTTAACCCATTAACGCCGAGGTGATCAGAATTTTTACTAACTTTTCAACGTGTTTATTTATTATGTTATCGGACCAAAAAAATAATGCAATACCTCTATTCCTACGCGGAATTCGATGCTCTTTCAGAATCTGAGCTCAAAATTTCGATTAGACACCGAGAAAAAAAAATATGGCCGATTTAAACGTGAAAAACGTGAAAATTTTCGAAAAAAAATTTTTTTCGCATTTTTTTTCACAATGATACCGCAAAGCTATCAACTTTTTACAATGATCAGAGGTGATCATGGCACTCGAACATTAAGAGGAATTTTTTTCAGAAAAATTCATCGACGCGTTTTTTCAAAATGGCGGCGAGAATGAAAAAATTTTATAAAAATCTTAATCTATCGGTTTCTTCAAAACTATAAACTTGAGAAAAAAATTTCTAAGAACAAAAATGGCTTAAAATTAGTCGAAGAATACTCTTAAATTTTTTCAGAATTTTTGAAAACAATTTTTAATTTTCGAAAATTTCAAAAAATCCAATTTTTCAAAAATACCTGAAAAATTTTTGGAAAAATTTCCTTCAAGTGTTCCTTGACTACTTCTTTTCTGATTCTGTGCATATACATTGTTTTTTTCTACTCTTAGCATTACCCAGAGACAACGGCGTGGACGTGGTAGAACTTTGTCTCCTTTGGGGTGCTTTTTTTTCGTGAGCCCCCTTGCCTCTCACGTTTCGGGGTGCTTTTTTTCGTGAGTCCCCTTGCCTCTCACGTTTCGGGGTGCTTTTTTTCGTGAGTCCCCTTGCCTCTCACGTTTCGAGGTGCTTTTTTTCGTACAATTTCGTGCAATTGAAGTAGTTAACTCTTTTATTCCACTTTTTTTCTTTCCATCACGTGTAGCATTGAAAATTACGTGGGCATTTGTAATGGATGCCTGTATAAATCTTATAAAAACGACCCATGTCCATTTTTTGGAACGTATACTTGGAAGTACATTATTGCAGTGTCCATCATGCACGTCAACACCACCCATAAATTTGTTGTACAAATGAAAAGCTTGCGGAAAAGGTATATCAGTTTTGGATCGAGCCTCTGAACTATATCTTCTCGAAGTTGATAGTGGACTTACACCTGCAGCAGTTGAAGCTATTGAAACGGGCTTCGAATCCATAATAGTGATGAAATTTATGCCACTATTTCGATCATGTTTTACAATATAAGTACCTCGTGGAGCTTTCTTTTCAAGTATATTCTTTTCTTTGACTCGATTGTCTCTGATAGTGCCAGTGCATTTCAAACGTAATTTTTGCAAGTGTAAAATTAAATCCATATTTGTAAAAAAATTATCAAAGTACAAATGAAATGCAGGGATTTTATTATAATTTATTAGCCGAAAAAAAGGTTCTAATAAATGCAATACTACACGAGTACCTAAAGCACATTTTACTAATTTGTTTCCGGTTTGGGAATTTTTACCGCAATATAGATCTAAATTTAGTATATAGCCGTCTGAAGTGCATAAACCCCAAAATTTCAAACCAAACCTTATTGGTTTCCCTCGAATAAATTGTTTCAAAACAGTTTTTGCATAAGACTTGGCCATCATTTCATCAATAGATATAGAAGTTTTCCATATTCCGAACTTTAGGAGGTTGTTTTGGAAAAGTTTCAACATCGAACGAACCCGCCACCCTCTATCGTTTGGATCCTTGTCTTCAGCTTTTGAATATTTTATTTTAGACTTGATTTCTTCAAACTTATCGCGAGTCATTGCAGAAGAAACAATTTCACTAGATAAGAATGGATCAGATGACCAATAATCTCTCTGAGACTTTCTTTTATTGAATGAACTGAAAATAACTATACCTATAAAAGTGTCAAGATCTTGTAATTTCAGATCATAATTATTCTCTTTAGACGCATCAATTATATATTGTTTCATTTCGGCGGAAAAAAAGGTTTCAAACAATTGGAAAGGCTCGCACGCCTGTATATTCTTTTTTGTAGCTTCAGATAATAATATTGTTTCTTCACAAGTATTTGGATATGATTTCTCGCCATCGATCCAAATGAATTCGTGATTTTTTTCAAGTTTATCTAAGTTTTCAGAATAAGTAGCACAAGCTTTTTTATAAGTAATATTTGGTATTGTGAATTCATGTTCAGAATCTGAATCAGATATCGAATCACAATCGGAATCAGAATCATCGGAGCCTGAATTGTCCGCATTCGGAATCAAAATGTTTCCGTCGGAATCACTATCCGAATAATCTGATTCATACTCTGCATGCAATGAAGCAGAAGATTTTGAACGTTTTCGTGACATAACAAATGTATTGAAAAAGTGAAAACTAATATTTTTTTTATATGCTTTACCTATAATTCATGTAAAAATTGTATACAACATATGTGTCCATGCACAAGTGAAAGGATATACGAGTTTGTTCGTGAATTTTGTAGTGGTAGATAGAAACAAAATTTTATGTACCATTCAAGAAAATTTTTTTTCTCTAAACCTATAGACTTTACAAAAGAATTTTTAACAACAAAAAAGTCTTAAAATTAGTCAAGGAACACTCTCAAATTTTTCCAAAAATTTTTCAGGTATTTTTGAAAAATTGGATTTTTTGAAATTTTCGAAAATTAATAATTGTTTTCAAAAATTCTGAAAAAATTTAAGAGTATTCTTCGACTAATTTTAAGCCATTTTTGTTCTTAGAAATTTTTTTCTCAAGTTTATAGTTTTGAAGAAACCGATAGATTAAGATTTTTATAAAATTTTTTCATTCTCGCCGCCATTTTGAAAAAACGCGTCGATGAATTTTTCTGAAAAAAATTCCTCTTAATGTTCGAGTGCCATGATCACCTCTGATCATTGTAAAAAGTTGATAGCTTTGCGGTATCATTGTGAAAAAAAATGCGAAAAAAATTTTTTTTCGAAAATTTTCACGTTTTTCACGTTTAAATCGGCCATATTTTTTTTTCTCGGTGTCTAATCGAAATTTTGAGCTCAGATTCTGAAAGAGCATCGAATTCCGCGTAGGAATAGAGGTATTGCATTATTTTTTTGGTCCGATAACATAATAAATAAACACGTTGAAAAGTTAGTAAAAATTCTGATCACCTCGGCGTTAATGGGTTAAAGAATAGAGGATGAACTTTTAACGTTATTTTCATTTTGTACACTATTTTTTTTTTCTATCATTGAAATTTCTATCATTGAAAATGTCCTATAAAAAAACGATGTGCACGATTCTAGCCGTAATTATTGTCTGAAATAAAATTTTAAAAAGATTATTAATTTGCATGTGTGTCACTATTTAGCTATGGAGGGTTTATTTTTATTTTTATTTCTTTATTTTTTATTATCAAAAAAATGTTGAAAAAATCGGCTAAATTCGTTCTCGTTTTGTTAAAGAAAAAGAAGTTTGTTATACACGTGATGTTTGTTACAATCACGTAGCAGTAAATGAACTGATATCTTTTATCATTTCGAACCTTACTTTGTATATGTTCGTTAGCCTTGATTATTAGCTATCTGATTCTCCGAGTTGATATTCTACTTCACCTATCATTGAAAGAAGTTTCAAAATACGTTGATAAGAAATATATAACTGTTATCTGCCTCTGCCTCTCTTATTTGACATATGATGGCCTGTGCTACGCTTATAAGTCGCGTTCTTCAGAAATTGCTTCAATTCGATAAGTGCGAGTTAGAAGGAATTTATCTCGTGATAAAATAATATCAACAATCAAAGGCGTGTATAGCTCTGTGTTTTGTTTGCAATCAAAAGTTGTTAAAAGTTCCATAAGTTAAGAAATCAAGTGTATTTATTATCAAAAATGAAAGTGAATCCGCTTAATGTGATATGATTGGTTTTGGCACATTTTCAAGCCCTAAATATACCTGAAAGCCCTATAAATAATGATGAAATATAATTAAAAGAAAGCATTGAATATATATTAACGAATGCTATGCAAGATTACATGGGCGTCGAAACAATCGTAGAAGATTCATTATATTTCCAAGAACCTTACGAAGATTGGGATATGAAAATAGTAGAAGACGAAGAATGGGGATCGGCAATCAATGATCCGGTACTACCTCCGGATGTTTGTACTACTGATAATGAATCTGTTTCGTACGAGTATAAATTGAGGGCAGTCAACTATTGGAGAAGTGGCAAAACTAAAAATTTGAGCCTATCAAGCGTTGAACAAAAATTTAGAAAAGTACAATCAGTGACTCAATTAAAAAGATGGGCTAAATATTTAAATAAAGGTGGAACTTATAAAGAAAAAATAGTTAGAATTTGCGAGTACACTTTAGCCAATTTTAAAGCTGCCGTTGATGCTGGTCTTATGGTACATGACATCGACTTGGAAAAATGGGCAATGCAAGCACAAAAACAAATCGGTCATGAAGATGTCCGTTCTAAGGCGTCAGACAAGTGGGTACACTCGTTTAAGAAAGCTCATAGGATTGTTTCCAGAGAAATTAGTAAATTTATCACAAAAAAAAGTATTGAAAATGCAGACAATCTGCGAAAGCTTGCTGAACAATTTGTTTCTGAAGTGAAGAACGATATAGAAGAATATGGGTCATAGAACGTCTACAATTCGGACCAAAGTGGTTTCCAATTAGAAATGCATTCTGGAATAACATTAGCGGTTGAAGGAGAGAAACAAGTTGAATGCCTTGTACAATCAATTGCTTCTACAACACATAGTTATACGATTCAGCTAACTATAGCAGGTGACGGAAGGCTTCTTTCTCCGCTATTCCTGGTTTTGAAAGAACCAAGTGGTAAATTTGGTCCAATAGTGGAATCGTCACTATTCAGACCAGAAAACGTTTACATAGAAGTATCGAAATCTGGGAAACTCACTTCAGGCAATAATAAAAATTATTTTTTTAGAGAATTCCTTATATTGACACATAAGATACTGTTTATTTCTTGCAACGAAGCAAATTGAAAAATTAATTCATACTTTCAGACCATTTTAAAACCTGGCTACAAAATGTCTTCTTCCCCCAAGTTGGTTCAAACAGTATTTTGTTAATTGACTCCTGGACTGGACATTGCCCTCGAGCTGTTGACGAAGCGAAACCTCGGGATAAAAATATAAAATTAAGAAAAATACCGCAGGGTACAACGGGAAAGATTGAACCTTTGGATGTTTTTGGCTTCAGGATATGGAAAAATTATGTGAAACATTTTTCTGACAATGTCATATTAATGGAATATGATTTAAATTTGCATTTAAGAAATAATATAATTAAGCTTCAGTCACTTGTTCACAGCCAATTATCATCTCCACGATATGTAAACTTATTTAGGTATTCATGGTTTAAAAGCGGTTATAATGAATGGCGAGCGGAGAACTTTGAAAATCCTGTAGATTTTAGTTTTAAAACTTGCAAAGCGCATTGTGATGTACCCGGATGTCAAAATATTGCTGTTGTTAGGTGTTCATGGTGCAAAAAATCATTATGTTTCCAACACTTTTTTGACGATTTCCACTATTGTAAAGAATATAATGAATAATTTCATTTGTCAATCAAAAATAAATCTGTACAAAATACAGCATATAAAATATAATAAAAACAATGATACAATAATTAGAAATATTAATATGGTAACAATGTGATTGAAAAGAATTTTCATTATCTGCGATGCCTAAATCATATGTTGTAACGATTATTATATATAACGAAGACGAAATCGCAATTTTTTTATTAAAACAATTTTTTTCAAGGGATTCTTTTTTTATGTTGTGTAACGTGACATTTTTGGCCACGTCACCCGCACGGATTGATCGACCAGTGGACCGGAGGTCCGGTCCATTGTGACGCCGCTCTGCGACTCGCCGTGGGGAACGCTACGAGGATTTCTGTCATAATTATAATTTTAGTTTTAAGCTACCTGGATCCGTCCTTCGGGAATCTCATTACCTGCGTTAATCGCTAAAATTTATGCTCGTGAGAGAGCGAGAGAGAGAAAGGAAGTCACGTCATTATCGAGTACCGTATTGCATCGCCCTCGAGTGTCGTTCCGGCCACCGTCCTCGCGCCTCAGCTCTCTTTGATTTCAGCGGTTCTTTTGCAACGATCTCACTCCTCCAGGCATGGTTCTCGGTCACCAGAGTCCAACCAGCGAACGGTCGAAAGACCGCGCCGGATATCATCCATTATTGAACGCCGCCCGTGGCTTTCTCACCGTAGCAATCGAGAGTTGCCCCGTTCGCCTCCACGCCTGCAGGAGCTACAGCCCGTGTGCAACGGCGCCTCGTCGGGTGGGGCCTGGGATTCCCTGGGGTGGAGGTGCTGTTTCGCCTGGTGGCATTGTGGACCCACCGTGACGCGGAGCGACGCCTCGCGTCACGAGGGAGGTCTCCCCTCCACCTTTCAGTCGGACATCGGCCGGGTCCCCAAGAGGAAAAGCTCCTGCAGCGTGGAAAGCTCGCTGGAGGTGGGATCCGAGCGAGGACATCGTTCGAAATTCCCGCGTATTAATTTCAACGCGCCGCCGAGAATTTCGGCTAATTCGCAACAGAGGCGCGAGAGCGAGGTCCGGCGGTCCTCGAGTGGTGGGGAGAAACAACGAGAGCGCGGAGCCTTACCGAGGCGTTAGAACAATCATTCTTCGTAACTGTGTCTCACCGGCGAGTCGCTGTTAACACCGAGCTCCCGAGCCCCAGCAACGACCACGTGCAGAGATTTCGCCTCGGTAAGCCCGTTCCTCTACTTTCTCCGATTCGTCGGATTATTGGGGTTTTTACGTATTAATTTTTAGAGTTTGCCATTTATTGTTGGCGTGGAAGAATGAGGATGATATTCGAGCGGGAATGCGGCTCTTTTGTCTTCATTCTCTCCTAATTATTAAGTTTTTTTGGAGTACCCAATTTTCCGTCGAATCCCCCTTGGTGACTTGCGATATTCTTTTAGTTTCGTTATTCAATTTTTATCGACTACGATAAATAATATATAAAGTTTAATGAGTAATTTTATAGTGTAATATTGGCCAGTCTAGGCTATTATATTTCGTCGCAATTTTGTGTTACGCGTTCAAGGCCGGCCGCGAGCGCATCGCGCCGGTTTGTCTTCGTGCTATCTCTCTCTCGCGCGGCCTCGAGTACGTTAAGCATTGTTGTCATTCTTGTTCGTCTCGGATCCCTTCAGTATTTTGTTCTCGAGTTTATTTCACCCAATTTTCGCATTTCTGTTATCTCGAAATATTATTTCATATATGTCGTTCCGTGTAAAATCGCCTGTACTACCTGCCTCCGAGCCTGGACTACCTAAATTTCGATTAAATTACCTGAGTTAGTGTCGTGCACACTAACTCTATTATGATTTCGTTTGGTTCAACTCATTTTGGCGTAAGTTGTCTTTATTACCTGCTCTCGAGCATTAGCTACCTGACTCTCGGTCGAACTACCTGAGTTAGTGTCGTGCACACTAACTCCGTTATTATTTAGGTTGTTTGATTAATTTTGTGATAAGTTACCTTTACTACCTGCTCTCGAGCATTAGCTACCTGACTCTCGGTCGAACTACCTGAGTTAGTGTCGTGCACACTAACTCCGTTATTATTTAGGTTGTTTAATTAATTTTGTGATAAGTTACCTTTACTACCTGCTCTCGAGCATTAGCTATCTGACTCTCGGTCGAACTACCTGAGTTAGTGTCGCGCACACTAACTCCGTTATTATTTAGGTTGTTTAATTAATTTTGTGATAAGTTACCTTTACTACCTGCTCTCGAGCATTAACTACCTGACTCTCGGTCGAACTACCTGGGTTAGTGTCGCGTACACCAACTTCATCATCGCTGAAGGCTCTCGGGATTATTTTTCGGATAGATTGCTTACTACTACCTATCTTCGTGTTTCCATTACCGTTTCTTTTAGTTTGCGTTATTATTGAGTTGAGTTTAGTGTTTTCATGTTCAGTCGTCTCCACTACCTGTCTTTGGGCTTCAACTACCTGCGCTTCGCTAATCATCGAGTTTACCTGAATAAATCGTTGCTTAAACTAAAGTTATTAGTCTTTGTCTATTTTCTTTCGTTAGTCCTGATTCCTTACTCTCGCCCCGAACCAGCCCCTCTACCCCTAAGTATCTCAGTCGAGCTGAGTAGTCGGACCACCCTGAATCCTCGTAACCCCTGGGATTATCTCGTCCGCCGCATCCGCGCCGGAGTGGACAAACAGAAAGTCGGTTTCACCGGCGGTACGTTCGTACCTGGCGCCCAGTCCGCTCCAGCCGGGTCACGATGGTCCGGGGAGGAATTGCGGAGGAGTTCAGAAGGGACAGATGGACCCGAGACGGGAAAATCATGTTACAAATGGCGCCCAACGTGGGGCCCGAGAGTAATGAATTAGGTTTTGTAATTAATATTTGATTAGAGCAGGATGCCGTTCAGTTTGTCCTGTCAGATTCGTTTTGAGGTTATTCGTTGTGAGAGAGAGATGGCTTATGACGAACGCGATTTTGAGTGTTAGGGATGACACATAAGGTCTTCCATTTGAATTATTTGTTTTGATTTGTGGGTCTCCACAGCCGAACGGCGCGAGGCTCGAGTCTATATTATTTTGGTGCTACGTTTACCTCGACATCTTGTTATACTTATCCTACTAGTTTTTCATCTACTCATTATTATTTTTTTTGGCTTAACGCGGAGATCTTAAGGCCAACTCGACTTTTATGGTGCTGTTTACGGTATCTGACGACGTGTTTGTTGTCTGAGAGAGTGGTAATCCCTTGTTGATAGTTGACGGGAGCGATTTTGACCAAGCGCTGTCCTCGCCAATCGAGTACGTTAATCCCCTGTTGACGTTTTGCGTGAGCAATTTCGAACTAACATTGTCCAAGTAACTATAATCCTTTGTTTTTCAAATGATTGGGGCTCCGAATACTTGTCAAAAATAACGTCGAATTTCGAGTAATTTATGGCCCCAGTTAATCCCCTGGTTACTACGATCGGTCTTAACGGTTGTCGAGAAAAACAAAGAGATGGTAGGACAATAACACCAAGGATCGTTAAGTCGTTTGGTGTACCCTTAATCCGAACGCGTGCGTGTTAATCCTCGTAATCCGGTTTTTATTTCTGGCCTCGACTAAGACCCATTCGTAAACAAGAACCGAACGAACCTTTGGAATTTGAACTCCGGTACGGGTGTTAGGAATAAATAAAAGTATTAAAATGTTTCGAGCCTCTCCTATCCCTCCTACTCTAATTCTCCTTCCCTCAACACCCCACCATCCGACGAACGTGATGAAGGGAGTGGAGAATGCTGGTCAACGCGAACAGTCTTCGATTGGCTACCCGGTGATTAGTCACGTGCAATTTCGGAACTTGTCAAATCAGTGCAACGATTACCCAAGTACCCCGGACTTGACTGATTCATCCCCGCTAGCGACCACAAGTCTTTTTCTTCACTTTAAAACATTTAAACTCAGTTACGCGATTTAGTGAACGGTTCATCTAGTTACCTTTTACCTGAGCTTTTGGGCTCAAGCGCTCGTTACCTACGTTCGGACGTTACGCGATTCAACTACCTCTTGCTCGAGCCTCGACTTTATCGGATTACCTGCAGTTCGAACGCCACTACCTGAACTTATCGTTAATTACCTGCAGTTCGAACGCCACTACCTGAACTTTCGATTTATCGTTAATTACCTGCAGTTCGAACACCACTACTTGAACTTATCGCTAATTACCTGCAGTTCGAACGCCACTACCTGAACTTATCGTTAATTACCTGCAGTTCGAACGCCACTACCTGAACTTTCGGTTTATCGTTAATTACCTGCAGTTCGAACACCACTACCTGAACTTATCGCTAATTACCTGCAGTTCGTACGTCACTACCTGAACTTTCGGTTTATCGCTAATTACCTGCAGTTCGAACGTCACTACCTGAGCGTTCGGCTCTATCGCGATTTACCTGCGTCTCGTACGTCACTACCTGAGCATTCGGCACTATCGCTAATTATCTGCGTTTCAAACGCCGCTACCTGAGCCTTCGGCTCCCTCGTTAGTTATCTACGTTCGAACGGCATTTAATTTCGTTTCCTTGGTATCGAAGTGTTTCACTTTATCTCTATCTCCACTGTCCGTGTATCTATCTCGCCATGGATAACGAGGAGTCCCAAAGTCCCCAAGGCGCCGGAACCGATCGCCCTAGGGCGTCTTCTCCTTCGCACGAAGGGGCAGTTGGCGGTACCGACCCAAGAGAGGGGAAAGGGTCACGAGTGTCCAATATCCTACCGCCTCATCCGGGAGTGGGTTGGGATTCCGGTATGGGACTCACGTTACCACCGGAGGACAGCCTCGGGGCGTCTTACGCTCCCGCGGGTGGAAATACGCGAACGACAGGTGGCGTGAGAGGCCCTCTCGTGATGGCTACGGCGAGTGACACCTCCGCATATGGGATGCATGATAGGTCTGGAAATCCGAATCATTCGGAAACCTGGTCTCACCCGACAGGTCGGGGCTGGGAACCCAGTGGCTACCCTCACGGGAATCCACCCTGGGCCATATGGCCAGAACACCCTCCTTCGTGGCACTCAAGTACTTATGCCACACCCCAGGGAGCAGTTCCACGGCCCACGCGTCAATATCGAACGGTAGAAAATACGGCCACTCCAAATACCTCATCCACCTACACCACATCCAGGTTAGTACCAACTACAGTCCCACCCGCAGGTCCAGAACCCCTGGCACCTCGCACAAACGCGCCTGCTTCGTCCGTGCTACACGTAATGCGGAAATGGAACATCTCTTTCTCCGGAAAGAAGGGCGAAGATATCGAAACCTTTTTAACTCGGATTGCCGAGGGTCGTGCCCTGATCCACGTGGCAGAACCGGATTTAATCCGTTGTATCTCTTTTTTCCTGACGGGTGTCGCCCTACAGTGGTTCAGGAACGATAGCGATCGCTGGACCACGTGGAACCAATTCGCATCGGCTTGTCGACTGCGTTTCGGAGACCCCGACTACCAGTACGCCCTACGCGAGGAGATCATGAGACGAACCCAAGGTTTAGATGAGCCAGTAGCCGATTACCTCACTTGCCTAAGAGGTTTGTTCAACCGCCTCCAACCACCTTGGAGCGAGGCAGAGCAAATCCAATACACCCATCGTAACTTAATTCCCCGTCTACACGTCGCCATACACCGGGACGACGTTTTCGATTTTGATTCTTTTGAACACATCGCCGTGAGAATCGAGAAAAGCTTCCAATCCGCGCGCGCGTACCGTGCTCCGCCACCACCGAGTCAATCACTATGTCCTGAGCTCGCGTACCAAAGTCCGCGCACCGCTGCGCATAATGCGACGCGGAAAGCTTTCGCCGCCGTTGACGTAGGATTAGATATCGAAGGTGAACTGAATCTAGCCTTAGATGCGAACAATGGAACCTCGAGCGAGGCCGTGAATGGGGCCCCTGCGTCCGACAATATTAACGCCGCGCTCAAAACGGGTAATCCTCGCCGAAAACGTAAGACCGAGCCCAAACCCTCCAGCAATAACACCAACCAATCAAGTTTAGACGCTACCACAGAACCATTGAATTCGTTGAATCCATTCCCTACCGCCGATGCCTCGGCGCTTCCTAATACCACGCCAGGAAACACCACACGACCAACAAGCTGTTGGAACTGCGGGAAACCCGGACACCGGTTTTCGGCGTGCACGGAACCCCGGTCGACTTTCTGCTATCGTTGCGGAAAACGTGGTACTAAGTCCCCGGCGTGCTCATGTGCGGGAAACCGCTAAGGGCGGGCCCAACCTACCAACGGAGGGTGCCCGCCGACGAAGCCCCGAATCAAGAACTACCTGTCTGTTACCCGACGAACCAATTTGGTGCGGTACGGTACAGACCAATGAGAGCCCGACTGCGTTTTTTGTAACTTTTACTATTCAAGGCCACCCGATCAGAGCCTTGTTTGACTCAGGTTCGAGTAGAACGTTTCTGGGACCGGTCGCGATTCGGTGGGTCGAGCAATTAGGAATCACGCGGGAAAGTTGTCGACCGCGAGGTGTGGAAATGGCGGGAGGTCAACGAGCAGTAGCTAGCGAAGTAGTCAATCCTGTCGTGTACCTGAACGGGAGCCCCTTCCGTCTAACCGCCTACCTTTTACCAGTATTGGTGTTGCCGTGTATCCTGGGATTAGATTTCATGCGTGCCGCCCATTGGGTGGTGGATTTTGCAAGCGGGACATGGTTTAGTTGGTTCGAACCCCAACGGATTCATAACTTCGAGGTGCAAATGGGTCCAGCAACCACCGTAAATCTGTGTTGCGGGCTGCGGGAACTAACGTCGAGTCAAGCGGAAATCTTGAAAGATTTAGTAAACAGGGAAGTACCACCTGCCCCTACCACCCCGGGGTGCACCAACTTAACGGAACACCACATCGATGTAGGCGGTCATCCCGCGATCAAGCAGCGTTATTATGCAGTTTCCCCGGCAATCGAAAAGGCAATTCATGAAGCAGTTCGGCAAATGCTCAACGACGATGTTATCGAACCCTCTTCCAGCGACTGGTCCAGTCCAATCGTCATGGTTAAGAAAGCGAATGGCAAGTTGCGTTTTTGTCTGGATTTCCGTAAGGTCAATGAGGTCACTAAAAAAGATGCGTATCCGATCCCTTTGATGAATAGCATTCTGGATCGTCTACGCCAGGCCAATTACATCACTACCCTAGATCTCAGTCAAGCGTATTTTCAAATCCCTTTGGCCCGCGACAGTCGCGAGATTACGGCTTTTACCGTCCCCGGGATGGGGTTATTCCAGTTCAAACGCATGCCTTTCGGGTTAACTAACGCTCCAGCTACGTTCCAACGTCTAATCGACAAGCTGATAGGACCGGAAATGCAACCTCACGTCTACGTGTACCTCGATGACATTATCATCGTAACCCCGACTTTCGAAGAACATTTGAAGTGGTTGAAACTAGTCTTGGCGAAGATCCGTAACGCTGGCTTGACCATCAATCCGGATAAAAGCGAATTTTGTCGCCCCGAAGTAAGATATCTCGGTTTCCTCGTCAATCGCGAAGGCCTACAGGTTGACCCAGACAAAGTGGCCCCGGTAGTCCATTATCCTGCGCCTGCAAATATCAAACAACTCCGACGGTTCCTCGGAATGGCCTCGTGGTACCGCCGTTTCATACCTGCTTTCGCTACCTTGGCTAGTCCACTTACCTCTCTTTTAAAGAAGACAGTCGCATGGACCTGGGGACCGTCCCAACAAAAAGCCTTCCAGGATATCCGGAAGTGCCTTTCGACAGCACCTACCTTGAGTTGTCCAAATTTTGAGATACCATTCGTCCTACAAACCGACGCGAGTAGCGTGGGATTGGGAGCCGTCCTCACTCAGACGGTCGATGGGACCGAACACGTAATAGCTTATGCTAGTCGCGCGTTGAACGCCGCGGAGAAAAACTACACCACCACTGAGCAGGAGTGTTTAGCCGTGATTTGGTCCGTGCGGAAGTTCCGTTGCTATTTGGAAGGTTACCATTTCACTGTGATAACCGACCATTCTAGCTTGCGTTGGCTACACAACTTAAAGAACCCCTCGGGTAGACTCGGTCGTTGGGCGTTGGAATTACAAGAATACGACTACGTCATAATCCATCGCAAAGGGGCGTTGCACCACGTACCCGATGCATTATCCCGTATCCCAGAAGAGACGTGTGTCTTGTTACTACCTCCCGCTAAAAGTAACGACCAGTGGTACAATCGCAAAGTACGTTCTGTTCGCCGCAATCCCGACCAAAACCCTGACTGGAAGTTGGAGGATGGCTACCTTTACCATCACCGGCCGCCCCGCTTCCCAGCGCTCGAGGTCGGAGACCTGGAGGCTTGGAAACTGGTCATGCCGTCCGAATCCCGTCCGCAAGCCCTATTCAGCTCACATGACCTTCCGCAGGCTGGACACCTGGGAGTGCAGAAAACGTTCCACCGGTTGAGCATTAAACATTATTGGCCCAACATGTTCCGAGATGTGGTCAAGTACATCCGTAAATGCGCAGTATGCCAGCGTTGTAAAGTCGAACAAACCGTCCCGGTAGGCCTAATGGGCAAGCGTTTCCTCGAACAACCCTGGGACATAGTCGCCGGCGATATCATGGGACCGCTACCTCCTAGCAAGAGCGGATTCGCATACATTCTGGTTCTCCAAGACTTATTCACAAAGTGGATAGAGGTAGTACCACTGCGTAAAGCCACTGGTAAAAAGATCGCTGAAGCGTTCGAGGATCTAATCGCTTGTCGTTGGGGCCACCCACGCATCTTTCTCACCGACAATGGGACGGAATTTATCAACCGCGATATTCGGGCTATGACGGAACGTTTGGGTATCATTCACCATACTATTCCGCCTTACCACCCTCAATCTAACCCCGTAGAAAGAGTCAATCGAGTTCTGAAAACTATGATAGTGTCTTACCTGGGATCCGACCATCGCGAATGGGACGCCTACTTACCTGCATTCCGTTTTGCTTATAACACGGCCTATCACAGTTCCACTCAATCCAGCCCCGCGTATCTCAACTTCGGTAGAGAACCCATAGCCTCCTACAACCCCACTTCCGGGAAAGACAACGAAAAAATACCCTGTTCTACCGCCGCATGGCGGGAACGTATGACACGACTGGATAACCTGCGTGGAGTAACGCGGATAGCCATCGACGAAGCGCAACAACGCCAAGCGCTCTACTACAACCGTAAACATAGGGATAGGGAATATCAGGTGGGGGACCTAGTCTTGAAAAGACAACACGTCCTTTCCTCGACGGCCCAACACGTGGCCGCGAAACTAGCGACCAAATACCACGGCCCGTTCGTAATCCGTAAAAATCTATCGCCAGTGGTGTTGGCATTGGCTAACCTTGAAGGAACCTGGTCTAGAAAGATCCACATTCAAGATTTAAAACCCCACGCAACTTAAAAACGCAAACGTCAACACCGGAATCCTCCCTACTATCATTTTATCGATTAGTAATTACCTTAACTATTGATTCATCTCTCAGACGGCACACCGTCCTCAATATCAACCATGAGATCGTTTACCCTGACATGAAACCACCACCGAATCCGTATCCTCTTTTGCATGCTTACAAGGAAAGGTACTTTGGTGTCCCCCTCCGATTTTGATAATTTTTATATATGTTATAGTCCATCGAAAATTAAGAGACACGTAATTTTTTTTATCGGCTTAAAGTTATTTTTAAGGGGTGAAATCGACCCCCAAAGTTGAGCATGTTTTGCATCTGGTAGAGTGTTTCATATAGAAGCACTTAACCGATCGTAACGAAACCAATTGCAAAACGTTTTTCACGTCAAATAACCTGTATATAATGTTCAACTTCTTATGCACCCCTATTACATGGGGATGATTCACCCCCGAATATCCAGAATTCTTTTGTATAAAAAAAACTTGCAATCCGATTTCAATAAAACAAACGCCATTTTGCAGAGCAAAAAAAATAAAATTGACGTATTTTTGGGTTTTTCTCAGATTAAAAAAATTAAGGGGGTAAAACACCCTTAAAATGTCAAATTTCATTTTGAGCACTGTCCCCTTCCGATTTCAATATTTTTTTTATAAAATGTAGCTTATCGAAAAATAAGACCACCTATTATTTTTATTGGCTCAAAATTATTTTTAAGGCGTGAAATCAACCCCCAAAGTTGGGCATGTTTTGCATCTGGTAGAGTGTTTCATATAGAAGCACTCAACCGATCGTAACGAAACCAATTGCAAAACGTTTTTCACGTCAAATAACCTGTATATAATGTTCAACTTCTTATGCACCCTTACTTACTGCAGGGGGGTGAACCACCCCCTGACATTCATAATTTTTTGTATAAAAGAAAAATTGTCATTCGATTTCAATGGAAAAACCAACATTTTGAAAAGCAAAAAAAAATTATAGTGAATGTGTCTAGATTTTTCCAATAAAAAAAATTAAGCGGGTAAAACACCCCTAAAATCTCAAATTTCATTTTACGCACTTAAATGATAAAATTCAATTCAATTGGTCTCATTATCATTGCGTATCGACTTATATGCTAAATAATATTTATTTCGCATGTACATCGGCTTTTTAATTATATGAAAAATTGAGTACTCCTACATCTTCGGTGGTCGTGAGCTTCACGATTTTTTATTTTTGTATACACATGGTCTGTACACAAATATATATATATAGGTTATACATAGGCGCTAAAATCTTTCATGTAGTAAAAATAGATTCCAATTCAAATTTTCGTTTCAATTATCATTCCTGAACTTAATGATTATATTTTGAACAGTAATGATGTTCTTCGAAGAAATGTTTGAAACAAAGTGACTTTTTACACCATGAACATCTTACTACAGCCACATTTGTGCAGCCTTCAATTTCACATTGTGTTTGAGATGACATACCAAAAGCGAATTCAACGGGATTTTCGAAATGCTCAGGTCGTTCTTCTATGTACCCACTTTTGAACCAGGCATATCGAAATAAATTTTCGTACCTCGGAGATGATAATTGATTATGTACTAGAGATTGCAGCTTGATTATATTATTTCGTAAATGTAGACTTAAATCATAATCAAGTAACATGACACTGTCTGAAAAATGTCTGACATAATTTTTCCAAATTCTAAATCCGAAGACATCAAGTGGCTGGATATTCCCTGTTGTTCCTTTCGGTATGATCATTGTAACAATTTCTTTGTTATGTGGTGTAACTTCCGTGACAACACTAGGGCAATGTCCACTCCATGAGTCTATTAAAAGCACACTTTTCTCACCGACATTTGGGAAGAACACTTCTTGAAGCCATACTTTGAAATGTTCTATAAATCAATATGTAAAAATTAATAGCACATCTATTTTTTATATTTGAATATTACATACCAACGTACCTGATGTAGCCTTGCCAGATTTTGAAACACTTATAAAAACATTGGGAGGTCGAAAAATTGTTCGTTCTACGATTGGCCCCAACCGCCCGGATGGCTCTTTTAAAATTATCAGAAGAGGTGACAACAATTTTCCTGCTGCTGATATTGTCGGCTGGATGGTGTAGCTATGGGTTGTCGCTGAAACGGATTGTACAAGGCATTCTACTTGTTTTGTACCTTCTTCTGTTAACGTTCGCCCTGAATGGACTTCTAATTGGAAACCACTTTGATCAGAATTATAAATATTTTCCAAGCCATATTCCTCAATTTTCAATTGAACTGCGGAGACAAATTTATTAGCATCGTTTTGTAATATGTCCTTTGATTCGAGAGTCTTTCTTGTCACGAATTTATTTATTTTTCTACTTGTTATTCGATGAACTTTTTTAAACTTTTTTATCCATGTTGGCGAAGCCCTGAAACGCAAATTCTCATGCCCAATCAATTTTTGGGCTTGTAATGCCCATCTCCGAAGATCGATATCGTGTACAATGAGACCTGCTTCTATGGCGCTTTTTAAATTATCGATTGTATATTCAGAAATGCGCGACAATTTTTCCTTGTAAGTTCCGCCTTTATTAATTTGTTGAGCCCAGCGCCTTAATTGGCGCACAGATTTAACGAGTTTAAATCGGTTTTGGACTGTTTCTATTTTCCTATTTTGTTTCGTTTTTGCACTTCTCCAGTACTCAACAGCTCTTTGTTTGTAATCGTAGCTCAAATCTTCTTCATCGTCAGTACACGTTTCAGGGCTTAATGGAGATTCTCCAAGACCCCATTCGATGTCATTATCTTCGACAGGTTCTACTATGACATCTCTAAACGGTTCTTGAAAATCTAATGTCGTATCTTCGACGATTTCTAACTGATTGAACTCTGCCATAGAGGCCTTCAGAATTTCCGCGAAACTCTCTTTCAATTCCACTTCATTATTGTTAACAGGACTGTCAGGAATGTTCATTACCTCGAATGTAAGAAACAACAGTCTTATTACGTTCATTGGATTGATGGACATGTTAATAACAATACGGTATTCACGATAGCGGACACGATAATGACTGATCAACAGTCGAACAGCAACTTAACTTCTGGAATAATATAAAGTCAGTTTTACCTTTTTCATCTTGAGTGGGCGGTTTGATCTGACATCACCACGAAAACAGCATTTTTATTTGGTTTTCGGATATACCTCAAACATTAGCCTGAGCGAACTGGCTTTTTCAAGAATACTTGGGGTCGAGCCACTATAGCGGTTCTTGATATGAATAAGAATATGGCAAGGCATGAGCCAGCTTTGTTTACATTCTGGGCGGTGAATTGCTGATGCGACTCTTTTGATATTTGAGTTTTTTTTTTATTTTCGTAAATCGTTCAAAATAGAAACTTATATAAATAGAACGGATACCAACACTTCTTTATAAACGTGAAGCATGTCAGAAGGGCAGCGGATGTACATGCGAAATAAATATTATTTAGCATATAAGTCGATACGCAATGATAATGAGACCAATTGAATTGAATTTTATCATTTAAGTGCGTAAAATGAAATTTGAGATTTTAGGGGTGTTTTACCCGCTTAATTTTTTTTATTGGAAAAATCTAGACACATTCACTATAATTTTTTTTTGCTTTTCAAAATGTTGGTTTTTCCATTGAAATCGAATGACAATTTTTCTTTTATACAAAAAATTATGAATGTCAGGGGGTGGTTCACCCCCCTGCAGTAAGTAAGGGTGCATAAGAAGTTGAACATTATATACAGGTTATTTGACGTGAAAAACGTTTTGCAATTGGTTTCGTTACGATCGGTTGAGTGCTTCTATATGAAACACTCTACCAGATGCAAAACATGCCCAACTTTGGGGGTTGATTTCACGCCTTAAAAATAATTTTGAGCCAATACAAATAATAGGTGGTCTTATTTTTCGATAAGCTACATTTTATAAAAAAAATATTGAAATCGGAAGGGGACAGTGCTCAAAATGAAATTTGACATTTTAAGGGTGTTTTACCCCCTTAATTTTTTTAATCTGAGAAAAACCCAAAAATACGTCAATTTTATTTTTTTTGCTCTGCAAAATGGCGTTTGTTTTATTGAAATCGGATTGCAAGTTTTTTTTATACAAAAGAATTCTGGATATTCGGGGGTGAATCATCCCCATGTAATAGGGGTGCATAAGAAGTTGAACATTATATACAGGTTATTTGACGTGAAAAACGTTTTGCAATTGGTTTCGTTACGATCGGTTAAGTGCTTCTATATGAAACACTCTACCAGATGCAAAACATGCTCAACTTTGGGGGTCGATTTCACCCCTTAAAAATAACTTTAAGCCGATAAAAAAAATTACGTGTCTCTTAATTTTCGATGGACTATAACATATATAAAAATTATCAAAATCGGAGGGGGACACCAAAGTACCTTTCCTTGTTAGTGTGTATCGCTTGACTAATGCTGCTTGTGTCTCTGCTTGCTCTCTGTCCCACAGATATTTTGTTCCATTTATTCAGTATTTACCTACGCTACTACCTACCTGTGCCTGCTACCTACGCTGAGTCACCTGCTACCTGCGCTCATTAATTACCTGCGTCACGGCCATTACCTGCATCACTGCCACTACCTGCGTATCGCCAGCCATCGTCACCGTAGCCTAGGGATTACGCCGAGTCCCGCACTCGTTCCTCGGGACGGTACTGAATCTACTTCACCTCGATTTCATTTGCATGCCGCTTTGTTTCTTTTTCTTTTCCTCGGTCAAAACCCTGCAACAAATTCGTTCGCCTTATAACCCCTCTAGCACATAGTCTCCCTTGCCTCGTCATGGACCCGCGACACCCGGGTGTCTCCGATTCAACGAACGATTGGGACATGATGACTGACGACCCGGCGCTCAGCGAGTCGGACGGCCTCGACTCACCCTCGATCGAGGTCATAGCCCTTGATAGCGACGAGGAACGGGAGCTCCTCGAAGACGCAGGGGATGCTGATCCGTCGTCATAAACTCAGTCGGCTCCACCTCGCCACCATCGCTCACCTCCGCCTAAGTCGTCTCGCCAGCCGACACCGCCCCCGTCGGAACCACCTTCCGCCGCAGAGACCCTAGAGGAAGTCCTCGAAGCCCTTAGGGGCATCGAACCAGAGGAGATAGACCCGAACCCTCTGTTCAACCAGATGCGTCCGTTTGCAGACTGCATGGCGGCTTGCGACTACGTCCGTCCCGGATTTCTGGACGCCCTCGCCGCGACGGTCGTGGCGATGTCGCACCGATCCTCGGGCTATTGCCCCATTGCGGAAGGGTTGCGGAATCCTCGAGCCTCGACCTCCTCCGCAATTGTGAAGGAGTTTCCTCCGACCAGGGATGCCGCCACCAACACTCCGTCCACTCAGACGTCGGATCAAGGGGTCCAGACGGAGCGGCCACCGCCACCAGAGCCCACTCCACCGGAAGAATTGCCCCAGGCATTGCCAGAGGAACCGGCACCGGGGTCCTCATCCCAGGTCGGTCCGATACGGGTCCAGATGGGACATGGCCGTCGAAGCGCCGAACCCGACCCAACACCTCGTCGTCGGTGGTGTTACAATTGCGGTAGCACCGAACACCACCGCCAACAATGCGTGGCCCCCCCACGGAAGTTCTGCTTCCGTTGCGGGAAGCTCGATGTCACGGTCCGCACGTGCCCTATTCACGGGCCCATCTACGCGCGTGAACGACAAGGCCGTGGACAAGGCCATGGACAAGGTCTTGGACAGGAAGGGAGGGAGGCCGATCCTTAGCCGCTTTAGGCCCTAATATTTTGTTTTTCTTTTCCCTTTTCTTTTTCTGCGATCTCTATCCCTTCTATCGTGAAACAAAATATAGTTACGATTTTTGAATATATGTGTGATAAATTTTCCTTGTTTCAAACTGGAAACGACGTCCTCCTTTATTCCCGTAAATGTAAAAGTCCAATGGGAAGACAACTTCGTTGGTTAACCTACAACTCCGCTGTCAACGAACTTTTGTTGTATTCCCAAAGGATCGCCTGCCGCCGTCAAGCAAAGATTCTCTTCGAGGAGACGTAGCCCCGGAGTTTTATTCTCTTACTCTAGTTAACCCCGTTCTGGCTTGTGGTTTCGTTAGTAGTCATCGAGTCACCTTGGGTGGGGGAAAAGGAGCACGCATTCTGCGTGGTTGGAGGAAATAACTGGGCTCCGAGGTCGGCGACCGAGGCGATTCTCTGTTTCAGGCCATGGCGGTACCGCTCCGGGAAGCTGGAAGACCTATTCGTGCGGGAAAATAGTCCAGAGTGTGGAGAGGAAGGACGAAGACTTCACCGAGGGCGAGTTACCATCGTCGCCGAACGTCGTTCTCAACCCTCCGGGACGAATTCTGGGGTGGAGGCTTGTAACGTGACATTTTTGGCCACGTCACCCGCACGGATTGATCGACCAGTGGACCGGAGGTCCGGTCCATTGTGACGCCGCTCTGCGACTCGCCGTGGGGAACGCTACGAGGATTTCTGTCATAATTATAATTTTAGTTTTAAGCTACCTGGATCCGTCCTTCGGGAATCTCATTACCTGCGTTAATCGCTAAAATTTATGCTCGTGAGAGAGCGAGAGAGAGAAAGGAAGTCACGTCATTATCGAGTACCGTATTGCATCGCCCTTGAGTGTCGTTCCGGCCACCGTCCTCGCGCCTCAGCTCTCTTTGATTTCAGCGGTTCTTTTGCAACGATCTCACTCCTCCAGGCATGGTTCTCGGTCACCAGAGTCCAACCAGCGAACGGTCGAAAGACCGCGCCGGATATCGGCCATTATTGAACGCCGCCCGTGGCTTTCTCACCGTAGCAATCGAGAGTTGCCCCGTTCGCCTCCACGCCTGCAGGAGCTACAGCCCGTGTGCAACGGCGCCTCGTCGGGTGGGGCCTGGGATTCCCTGGGGTGGAGGTGCTGTTTCGCCTGGTGGCATTGTGGACCCACCGTGACGCGGAGCGACGCCTCGCGTCACGAGGGAGGTCTCCCCTCCACCTTTCAGTCGGACATCGGCCGGGTCCCCAAGAGGAAAAGCTCCTGCAGCGTGGAAAGCTCGCTGGAGGTGGGATCCGAGCGAGGACATCGTTCGAAATTCCCGCGTATTAATTTCAACGCGCCGCCGAGAATTTCGGCTAATTCGCAACAGAGGCGCGAGAGCGAGGTCCGGCGGTCCTCGAGTGGTGGGGAGAAACAACGAGAGCGCGGAGCCTTACCGAGGCGTTAGAACAATCATTCTTCGTAACTGTGTCTCACCGGCGAGTCGCTGTTAACACCGAGCTCCCGAGCCCCAGCAACGACCACGTGCAGAGATTTCGCCTCGGTAAGCCCGTTCCTCTACTTTCTCCGATTCGTCGGATTATTGGGGTTTTTACGTATTAATTTTTAGAGTTTGCCATTTATTGTTGGCGTGGAAGAATGAGGATGATATTCGAGCGGGAATGCGGCTCTTTTGTCTTCATTCTCTCCTAATTATTAAGTTTTTTTGGAGTACCCAATTTTCCGTCGAATCCCCCTTGGTGACTTGCGATATTCTTTTAGTTTCGTTATTCAATTTTTATCGACTACGATAAATAATATATAAAGTTTAATGAGTAATTTTATAGTGTAATATTGGCCAGTCTAGGCTATTATATTTCGTCGCAATTTTGTGTTACGCGTTCAAGGCCGGCCGCGAGCGCATCGCGCCGGTTTGTCTTCGTGCTATCTCTCTCTCGCGCGGCCTCGAGTACGTTAAGCATTGTTGTCATTCTTGTTCGTCTCGGATCCCTTCAGTATTTTGTTCTCGAGTTTATTTCACCCAATTTTCGCATTTCTGTTATCTCGAAATATTATTTCATATATGTCGTTCCGTGTAAAATCGCCTGTACTACCTGCCTCCGAGCCTGGACTACCTAAATTTCGATTAAATTACCTGAGTTAGTGTCGTGCACACTAACTCTATTATGATTTCGTTTGGTTCAACTCATTTTGGCGTAAGTTGTCTTTATTACCTGCTCTCGAGCATTAGCTACCTGACTCTCGGTCGAACTACCTGAGTTAGTGTCGTGCACACTAACTCCGTTATTATTTAGGTTGTTTGATTAATTTTGTGATAAGTTACCTTTACTACCTGCTCTCGAGCATTAGCTACCTGACTCTCGGTCGAACTACCTGAGTTAGTGTCGTGCACACTAACTCCGTTATTATTTAGGTTGTTTAATTAATTTTGTGATAAGTTACCTTTACTACCTGCTCTCGAGCATTAGCTATCTGACTCTCGGTCGAACTACCTGAGTTAGTGTCGCGCACACTAACTCCGTTATTATTTAGGTTGTTTAATTAATTTTGTGATAAGTTACCTTTACTACCTGCTCTCGAGCATTAACTACCTGACTCTCGGTCGAACTACCTGGGTTAGTGTCGCGTACACCAACTTCATCATCGCTGAAGGCTCTCGGGATTATTTTTCGGATAGATTGCTTACTACTACCTATCTTCGTGTTTCCATTACCGTTTCTTTTAGTTTGCGTTATTATTGAGTTGAGTTTAGTGTTTTCATGTTCAGTCGTCTCCACTACCTGTCTTTGGGCTTCAACTACCTGCGCTTCGCTAATCATCGAGTTTACCTGAATAAATCGTTGCTTAAACTAAAGTTATTAGTCTTTGTCTATTTTCTTTCGTTAGTCCTGATTCCTTACTCTCGCCCCGAACCAGCCCCTCTACCCCTAAGTATCTCAGTCGAGCTGAGTAGTCGGACCACCCTGAATCCTCGTAACCCCTGGGATTATCTCGTCCGCCGCATCCGCGCCGGAGTGGACAAACAGAAAGTCGGTTTCACCGGCGGTACGTTCGTACCTGGCGCCCAGTCCGCTCCAGCCGGGTCACGATGGTCCGGGGAGGAATTGCGGAGGAGTTCAGAAGGGACAGATGGACCCGAGACGGGAAAATCATGTTACAGTTGATAACAATCTTATATCCATCAAGAGACTCGGTAGAGTCTCGGGACAAGTACATTGACAGCTCTGTCGTCTGCTGGCCCGAGGCTCGCCGAGACTATATTATCTCTGAATAAAACTATTCGCGGTGGTGTGGGTAAAATTGGCATGTCATTTTGTTCATTTACGAAGCTCAGGAGTCATTTGATGGCTTGACAATTTAACTGGAGACTAATTAAGAAATTCTCTTTCGATTGAGCCCTAAATCAGCATGATTGGTAGCGTAGTTGCTGAGAAAAAACTTTGCACAGGCTCAGGATTATGTAAAAAATACTAACACATCGAAGGATTCGACGTATCTGTATATGACACAATCAAAGGCGTTTTGATGCCCATCAAAACCCATTTACATGAAAGCCGGTCTCTGGCGACGAGAGCAACGAGCTGCGATTGGTCGCAACTACTTTTCTCTCTCTTTTCTCGGTGCCGACACAGCGGAAAGTTCTCTCTCTTTTCTCGGTACCGACCCAGCGGAAAGTTTGAACGATGTTTCGACATAACGAAGTGCGGGACATGCGAGCAATTTTGATAAATGTTTTTGAAATAATAAAAAAAAAATTGAAACGGAGAGTTTGAGTGAAGTTTAAAATTGCAAAGTGCGTCATGTGCGAGCATACCACTTATATCAAGAGACTCGATAGAGTCTCGGGACAAGTGCATTGACAGCTCTGTCGTCTGTTGGCCCGAGGCTCGCCCGAGTATATTATCTCTGAATAAAACGATACGCCGTGGTGGGGGTAAAAACTGAAATTCATTTTCTTTAATTACGAAGCTCAGGAGGCATTTGATGATTTGAAAATTGAACTGGAGATTTATTACGAAAAAATACTTCGATTGAGCCTTAAATCAGCACGATTGATCCCGTGTTTGCTGAGAAAAAACTTTGCACGGGCTCGAGATTATGCTAACATTGAAGTATTGGCATGTCTGTATACGACACAATGAAAGGCCTCTTGACGCCTTCCGAGCTTGTGATTGGCCATTCCGTTTCATGTTTCTCTACCTAAACTACGCAAAGTCTGAACGGAGTTTTCGAAGTGAGAATAAGTGCTTATACGCGAGACGTGTTTGTGGATAAATTCGGGAAAAAAAAATATTTCGTGATCTGTAAATAAATAAATAGTTCGAAGAACCCATACCGCGGAAAGTCTGAACGGAGTTTTCGAAGTGAGAAGTGCTTACGCGAGACGTGTTGTGGATAAATTCGGGGAAAAAAATTATTTCGCGATCTATGAATAAATTTATTCACAGATCGCGAAATAATTTTGGATCGTATGCGTACGATCCAAAAATGATTTCTTAAATATAAATTCAATGACAGCAATTTAGAGTTTCATTCAAATTCACGTATTTTTTATTTTTTCCCACTTTCGACCGCGACTCATTAGAATCTCGTGGTTTAAACAGTATTGAAAATATGAATGTTTTTTCACAAACAGTTGTGAGGTTATAAATATCGTGGTTAGGTTCGATCGACTCCTGGTTACAGTAATAATAAGAAAGTGATGGTGTGAAAATAGTGAAGTGCTTTTAATCAACTTTCGAACAGTGCTGAAATGAATATGCATTTTTTTATTATTGTTAACCCTGCAGTTTTTATTTTCCACACTTAACTCTACGACGGAATTTCTCTTTCGCGATTAAATGTTCCTCGTATAAGATTTCTTGAGAAATCATTTTTTTCGATTCTTTGATAACTATGAAATGGTATACGTTAAACTGTTAACCATGATTGGTGTGAATCGATGTAAATTTGGAAAAGAAACTCTATAAAACTAATAATGAGTGTCAAAAAAATGTATATGACAAAGTTTGTTATTATCATGCCGAGTTTTGAGCAGTATTTAATAAATATTTCTTTTAACTCTACACCGTTGACAATTTATTTTATTGGTCCCTTTCCTCTTTATTACAGAATGTTCCTCGCTTGCCATAATAAGATTTGTACATCATAAAATGTTCCTTGCATGATAATTGTTGGACCATTTCAAAAGATTTTCGACGTCGTTTTTCTATCCAAAATATGATGTAAAATCATCTCGCGTTTGATGAATAAATAGACAAATACACTGTCAACCTGCATCTGGATATATATGGATGCCTCTGGATGATAACCGTAGTAAGTAATGATATATCTTTATGTCAAAATGGCTCGTATAATATATCTTTATGTCAAAAGACTATGGCGGTATATACTCCATATCCTATCAAAATTTGTATCTTTGGATTGCAACGTCTGCCTATAGACTCTAGAAATTCTGTGAAGCGACAAATGTACCAAGTATTTCCACTTTTTGGCTCCGATTGTAGTATTGTGAATTGAACATTTTGTTATGAAAATTCTTCGGTTGCTCATTTGTCAATGGGATCAAAAATATTGTCTTCGGAACACCATGGATATATGCAAAATTTCAGAATTTTGTTTGGCTCAATATGCTCTATATTTTTTCACATCCCCGCTTTAGTTGTAGCATAATGAATTTTAAAAAATTGTTTCAGAAAGTCTTCCGATGTGTTTTTTCTGACATTATCAAAATTTATATCTTTGGATTGCAACGAATGGCTACAAACTTCGAAAATTGTGTGAAGCGACAAATGTATCAAGTATTTCTACTTTTTGCCTCCGATTTTAGCATTATGAATTGAAATTTTGTTATGAAAATTCTTCGGTTGCTCATTTGTCGATGGGATCAAAATTATTGTCTTAGGAACGCCATGAATATATGCAAAATTTCAGAATTTTGTATGGCTCAATATGCGCTCTATTTTCTCACTTCACCACTTTAGTTGTAACATTATGAATTTTGAAATATTGTTTCAGGAAGTCTTCCGATGTGCTTTTACTGATATTATCAAAATTTGTATAATTGAATTGCAATGAATACCTACAGCCTTTGAAAATTCTGTGAAGAGACAGATGTGCCAAGTATTTCCCTTTTGCTCATTTGTCGATGGGTTAAGAATTGCTGGCTTCAGGATGCCATGCATACATGCAAAATTTCAGAATTTTATTGGGCCCAATGCGAGGGGCTGCTCACTCGCTAATTCCGTGGCTCGTCGATTTCCAAAAGAAATCGATTTCTTGTGATTTCGACTACGATTTTCACGATTTCTGAATCCATGAGATTACTTGTGATTTCGTGTGATTTATGCTGATTCTAACGATTACGAGTGATTTCTAAATTTAAAAAATCACTGATTTCTAGACTGAAGAACATTGATTTATTATTATAGATTAACAATAATTATTTTATGGTTAGGGATACGTGGATACTCCATCAATAACACAGTAGACAAAGAGATGCTTATTACCCTGCTTAGAAAATCCGATAGATATCGATTGAAACCGATAGGAACCCATAAAAATTCAGTTGAAATGAATGGATCAATAGGAGAGCGATATGTCCTCCGATTGGAAGTCAATCGGTATCAATGGGTTTGAATCAGCCTGTATCATTAACCGAAATGAATTGGAAATAAGGCATTAAATGGAGTACTTAATAGGAAATATACTTATTGACTGTACTATGAGTTTTTTGAAAAGGAGAATTCCGATACATTTCCAATTCAAATTCTGAATCGGTCGCAATAGGAAAATTCTGCGATAGGTTTTTTATGAGATCCAATCAGAAATGAATGGGAAACAGTGTGTCAAAAATTGCATGCACTGTCAATCGGAATATATGGAAAATTCACATTAAATAGAATATCTAATGGGAAATAGTCGAATTGACAAGTTTATGGGATTGAATGAGATTCCTGAAAAGGTGAATTTCAACTCGATTCCAATTTAAATATTGAATCGGTTGCAATAGGAATATTCCGTGATACGATTTTCATGGGATCCAATCGGAAATAAATAGGAAGCGGTGTATAGAAAACTGCATGAACTGTCAATCGGAATGTATGGGAAATTTCGTATTAAATAGAATATCTAATGAGAAATAGTCTAGTTGACAATTTTATGGGTTTGAATAATTTTTATGAGATCCTATCGGAAATGAATGGAAAGCGGTGTATCGAAAATTGGATGCACTGTCAATCGGAATCTATAGGAAAATTTGTAATAAATAGAATATCTAATGGGAAATCGTCCAATTGACAAGTTTATGGGTTTGAATGAGTTTCGTGAAATGGTGAATTCCAAATCGATTCCAATTTAAATACTGATTCGGTTGCAATATGAATATTGCGTGATACGATTTTTATAAGATCCAATCGAAAGTGAATAGGAAGCTGTATATATCTATCTGAAATACTGAATCGGTTGCAATAGGAATATTGCGTGATACGATTTTTATAAGAACCAATCGGAAGTGAATAGGAAGCGGTGTATATATACACCGAATGGGAAGCGGTGTATATATACACCGCTTCCTATTCACTTCCGCTTATAAAAATCGTATCACGCAATATTCCTATTGCACCCGATCCAGTATTTAAAAATTGGAATCGATTTGGAATTCACCATTTTACGAAACTCATTCAAAATCATAAACTTATCAATTGGACGATTTCCCATTAGATATTCTATTTAATACGAAATTTCCTATAGACTCCATAGTTTTCTATAGAAAACTGCATGAACTGTCAATCGGAATATACGGGAAATTTCGTATTAAATAGAATATCTAATGGGAAATAGTCTAATTGACAATTTCATGGGTTCGAATGAGTTTCTTGAAAAGACGAATTCCAACTCGATTCCAATTTAAATATTGAATCGGTTGTAATAGGAATATTCCTTGATACGATTTTCATAGGATCCAATCGTAAATAAATAGAAAGCGGTGTATCTTTCTATAGGAGGTGACCAAAATAAAAGTGGAATTTTCCCATTACGTCCTATCACACTCCAATAAGGCAAGACCCATTATTTCCGAATCCTACACTGTAAAAAAAAAATATTTGATCCAAGTAATCCAAATTAATCAATTTACTGAACGCAAGTAGATTTTTCTTTGCCATAAATAAAAATAGACATTGCGACAAGTAAATCATTTTTTTGATGACATTTATTTGGTCCCAATAATCTAATTCATTCATATAAATCGAAGGTATTTGGTGTAAATACTGTGACGACTTTTTCCAACGGTCGCACAAAATATTCCGATCTCGACAATTCCTTGGACGCCAGCCTAAGATGACCTTAGACAAATTTTATTTGAAATTATCGAGAACGAATAAAGGTTTTCCCGGTCGTAGCTGTAGTGTTTAACCAAGTTGGTAGAGGGGCGTGTCTAGGCAAGTTAAGAAAATAATCACACACGAGACACGAAAATCCGGAATTACAATTGAAATTTATTAAATAGCAAAGAACAAAGAGTAAGAAAGCCAATGCATGATCTGTAAAATAATATTTATTGAAATTCGTTTTTACTATTCTGTTTTAACTATTATTATAATTTGAAGTCGTCGCATTAATATTCGTTTTAGTAAAGAAAAAAAATCGTGAGGTGATCGCTTGGAAAAAAAATTTAAGCAAATATACACACTTAAAAGGAGTGTATGATTCGTATTTGTAAGAAAAAACATCTTAACGCTATGGTTCCCTCCAAGCATCGAAAGAAATTCGTTTATTTATATTTGTTTCTATATCAAAGAATCACCCTACCAGAAATATGGTTAAAAAAATTGCGAACAGATACGGGATCATCGGGACAGAAACAAATCGATTACTTGTTTCCAATGATTTTGGTTTATCCAATTGAAAATATTACATCATATTGGCAGCCAACCACTCGAATTGGCGTTGATTAAATAAAACGATAGAGTCAAAAATATTAATTATTTATAATAAATCTTTGGCCTTGTTGTCTATAGATTCCATGTATTGTGACGTGGTAATTTTGCCCACGTCACTAAACGATTAAGTTTTGGCACGGCACGGGAAAGGAGCGTTCTTCGGCATCGAAGAATCTCTCTCGAGCAAATCCAGAAGGGCCAAATGCGAGCGTATTTACCGAATATTAATTTTATTTTGATTTAATTTTATTATTGTACGAGCGAGCGGCGGTTATCCACGATAATTTCGAGTCAAGGAAGGCTTAGGCGATTCAGAGAGGGGATATCGAAACGTCATCGAGTCGGAGAGCAGAGGGAAATTCAAATTTCGAGTTTCGCTGTTGAAGGTCATCACGCGTGGGTCGCTAACTCCATGCCCTCACCCTCAGCTGTCTAACCTCAGGATGCGTCCATCAGCATCTAGAGATCGCCATATTCTCGTTGGAATAAGTCGAAGGCACAATTTCATCGTGTCGAAACATCGAAAATACCGCTCAACCAAACATCGAAATTACCGCTCAGCATAATGTCAAACGTATCGGCTCAGCATATCGTCGGAATTCAAAATAATACGTTGAGGTCAGGTCGGCGAGAAAAGGTTCTTGAAAACTCTCGAATATTCTAGAACAAACGGTTGCGATTCTCGCGAGTAGGCTAAGGGTGGGGGGTTAGGACCCTGGTCCGCGTACTTGCTCTCGCGATAATGATCGAGGACTCGAGTTTTGGGCAGCAATGACGGAGGACGTCTTTTCTCGGGCCGTTGCCGTTCCTGATCAAGAATTCGACGCCGCCAGAATATCGATGGAGAGATTCGTGGTCTTTTTCGGATCTCGTCCTACGGAAACTGTAGTGGTGAGCCGTCGTTTCGCTCTTATTGGGTTTTTATCGTTTATCGTATCGTATTTACTCGCGAGTAACTTTTTGGAGAATTTTGTGATTAACGAGCGATATTGTTTCGGGGCACGCACGCGTTTGGAAAATTCTGGTTACGCCTTGTCTCGCGATTTTTATCTCTCGCGATTTGTCGTTGTCGTTTAATGAATTTGAATTGCCGAGAGGAATTCTATTATAATTTTGTCCAATCTCGAGATCCATAGTTTTAGTAATTTTTGTTATATAATTGTCGGTATCGATCGGGTCACAGATCTTTAAAGTGCGTTAATGGCGAAATCCTTAGCGTTACGAAATTGTGTCTCGTGGGCGATCGAGCCGAATATTTTATAAAAATTGTGTTGTCGACGGTTAACGAAAAATTAATTGTGAGGATTGATTGATTATCGAAACTTCAGTAAAATTGAATGTAAATTTTATTATTATTATTTTCCGGAAAAATATTTTCATCCTTGTTCTTTGCTATTTAATAAATTTCAATTGTAATTCCGGATTTTCGTGTCTCGTGTGTGATTATTTTCTTAACTTGCCTAGACACGCCCCTCTACCAACTTGGTTAAACACTACAGCTACGACCGGGAAAACCTTTATTCGTTCTCGATAATTTCAAATAAAATTTGTCTAAGGTCATCTTAGGCTGGCGTCCAAGGAATTGTCGAGATCGGAATATTTTGTGCGACCGTTGGAAAAAGTCGTCACAGTATTTACACCAAATACCTTCGATTTATATGAATGAATTAGATTATTGGGACCAAATAAATGTCATCAAAAAAATGATTTACTTGTCGCAATGTCTATTTTTATTTATGGCAAAGAAAAATCTACTTGCGTTCAGTAAATTGATTAATTTGGATTACTTGGATCAAATATTTTTTTTTTACAGTGTAGGATTCGGAAATAATGGGTCTTGCCTTATTGGAGTGTGATAGGACGTAATGGGAAAATTCCACTTTTATTTTGGTCACCTCCTATAGAAAGATACACCGCTTTCTATTTATTTACGATTGGATCCTATGAAAATCGTATCAAGGAATATTCCTATTACAACCGATTCAATATTTAAATTGGAATCGAGTTGGAATTCGTCTTTTCAAGAAACTCATTCGAACCCATGAAATTGTCAATTAGACTATTTCCCATTAGATATTCTATTTAATACGAAATTTCCCGTATATTCCGATTGACAGTTCATGCAGTTTTCTATAGAAAACTATGGAGTCTATAGGAAATTTCGTATTAAATAGAATATCTAATGGGAAATCGTCCAATTGATAAGTTTATGATTTTGAATGAGTTTCGTAAAATGGTGAATTCCAAATCGATTCCAATTTTTAAATACTGGATCGGGTGCAATAGGAATATTGCGTGATACGATTTTTATAAGCGGAAGTGAATAGGAAGCGGTGTATATATACACCGCTTCCCATTCGGTGTATATATACACCGCTTCCTATTCACTTCCGATTGGTTCTTATAAAAATCGTATCACGCAATATTCCTATTGCAACCGATTCAGTATTTCAGATAGATATATACAGCTTCCTATTCACTTTCGATTGGATCTTATAAAAATCGTATCACGCAATATTCATATTGCAACCGAATCAGTATTTAAATTGGAATCGATTTGGAATTCACCATTTCACGAAACTCATTCAAACCCATAAACTTGTCAATTGGACGATTTCCCATTAGATATTCTATTTATTACAAATTTTCCTATAGATTCCGATTGACAGTGCATCCAATTTTCGATACACCGCTTTCCATTCATTTCCGATAGGATCTCATAAAAATTATTCAAACCCATAAAATTGTCAACTAGACTATTTCTCATTAGATATTCTATTTAATACGAAATTTCCCATACATTCCGATTGACAGTTCATGCAGTTTTCTATACACCGCTTCCTATTTATTTCCGATTGGATCCCATGAAAATCGTATCACGGAATATTCCTATTGCAACCGATTCAATATTTAAATTGGAATCGAGTTGAAATTCACCTTTTCAGGAATCTCATTCAATCCCATAAACTTGTCAATTCGACTATTTCCCATTAGATATTCTATTTAATGTGAATTTTCCATATATTCCGATTGACAGTGCATGCAATTTTTGACACACTGTTTCCCATTCATTTCTGATTGGATCTCATAAAAAACCTATCGCAGAATTTTCCTATTGCGACCGATTCAGAATTTGAATTGGAAATGTATCGGAATTCTCCTTTTCAAAAAACTCATAGTACAGTCAATAAGTATATTTCCTATTAAGTACTCCATTTAATGCCTTATTTCCAATTCATTTCGGTTAATGATACAGGCTGATTCAAACCCATTGATACCGATTGACTTCCAATCGGAGGACATATCGCTCTCCTATTGATCCATTCATTTCAACTGAATTTTTATGGGTTCCTATCGGTTTCAATCGATATCTATCGGATTTTCTAAGCAGGGTAATAAGCATCTCTTTGTCTACTGTGTTATTGATGGAGTATCCACGTATCCCTAACCATAAAATAATTATTGTTAATCTGTAATAATAAATCAATGTTCTTCAGTCTAGAAATCAGTGATTTTTTAAATTTAGAAATCACTCGTAATCGTTAGAATCAGCATAAATCACACGAAATCACAAGTAATCTCATGGATTCAGAAATCGTGAAAATCGTAGTCGAAATCACAAGAAATCGATTTCTTTTGGAAATCGACGAGCCACGGAATTAGCGAGTGAGCAGCCCCTCGGTTCCCATAACATACTATTTGAACTTTTCTATATTCAATGAGAATATTGAAATAGTTGTACCTTTTTATTTTCATGGTAGTAACTTCTTCAATGGTATTGAAAAATAATCATGATTCCACCTTGTTAATAAAAATAAGAATGAAAAAATGCGTGAACTTTTTTCACAATGTATTCTATATGTTTTCTCTAAACATACGTGAAACTGGTTTTTTATTTTATCATTAATCAAAAATGAAAAATTTCGAAAAAAATCGCTCCATTTTTATCAACAAGCTGAAATAAGCGTAATATTTTATACCACAAATCTACAAATATAACCAGGAGATACTGCTGTTTAATATGTTTCTTTGATAAACACAAATTCAAATAGCTACAAATTCTATGGAAAAGTTCTGACTCTTCTAATCTTGCTCTCAAAAGTTTTGTAAATTTTTGTATCAAACTCCCAGTTCCCGACTTATTTTAGCCTGATTTCAGAAAAGTAAATCGAAATGTCAAAAAAATTTGACTGGCTCGAGAATAAAAAAAATGCCAAATTGAAAATTCCAAAACACGTGCCCCTTTATTTCATGGAGAAAAAACCTGACTCGAAGTAGAAGGGGTCAGGGTTTGGAAATGAAAAAGCGATAATTTCCCAATATAACCTTTTTCTAATCTATATAAAGCGAGATGTTTGAAAAGAAAGAGAAAAAACGATTCATATCACGCATAAAAATCCCCTTCGCGGAAGAAACCTGGACAAGTATATTTGTTGAAGGCCGTTCCCATATTTTTCCACGAATATACATACACTGCAAAAACCTGTTCTCGCAAAAATCCCTAAGAAAATCAAATCTTATCAAAAAGTAAGAAAAGTGACCACTCTCAAAAAATGTATCAAATAAATTCAAATCACACAAAACAAAATGAGTTAGTCCTCGCGAAAAGCTAAGTTTGGGTTTCGCAAAAAATTATAAAATAAATTGAGCTATATTAAAATATATGTGGCCAAGTACGGGAGGCTTTATCGTGTGATAAAATCTTCAAATAATGTTGAATGTTGATAGAGAAAAGAATTAAGGGGACCGTATGGTCTAGAAATTTGAAAAAATAGATTTTTTTTTTTTCGATATGTCGAAAGTATAGTATCTCAAGAATATACTGTGAAATTTTCATGCGGAAATTCTCAATATTACAGCTTCTACAGCCCATAACGCAGGTAGAGAGCGGTCCGCGCGCTCCTAACGGGTCTAGCGCTAACCGGTAACCTAATCGGAGCGCAGCAGCTGTCCCAATCCTTCTCCGAAAATATATACCTGTATATAGTACATACTATATACCTATATATACTTTTCCCTTCCCCGAAATATACCTATTGTCGAACATTTGTGAGGGAAACGGTCATTTCGCTTTCCCCTGACTTGATCAGTACAACGTTACGTTTTGACGAACCAACATCGAAAATTTTGAAATAAAATATCAGAAAATATGGATAGAAAGCAAGGCCGTGACTCTTCTAGACGACCATCTTCTGTAGGTCGCAAAAGATATTTCAAGGGCAATCGATTCACTATCGAAAATACTACTGATTTTACGAGCACGTCTGCGAAAAAATTAAAAGGCAATGAGGAATTGGAAGTAAACGTTAATCCTACTTTGAATTATTGCATCATCGAATTCAGCATGATATTTTTAACGTTGCAACAGTTGTTGAAGTGTAAAGATTGTAACGGTGCGGTCACTTTTAGCAAAAACGGACAACGTGGTCTAGGATTCAAACTCTCTGTGAAGTGTGAGTGTAAAGAAACTTTTATTTTGTCTTCGCCGTTAATTGATAAGGAATTTGAAATCAACCGTCGACTTGTTCTCGCCCTGAGAATGCTTGGAGTAGGATTTGAAGGCTTGAAAAATTTCTGCGGTCTCATGGATCTTGGACAAGGAATTTGTAAGAGTACATATTACGGCATCGTGGACAATATAAAAATTGCAGCTGAAGCCGTCGCGAAAATCGTTTTCCAAAGAGCATTGAAAGAAGAAGTCGAGTTGAATGTAAAAGCTGGGCGTCCCGCGGATGAACTTTCTGTGTCTGGTGATGGATCGTGGGCGAAACGTGGATTCTCATCGCTTCTCGGTATTGCCTCGTTAATAGGGAAATACAGTAATAAAATTTTAGATGTTGTCGTCAAATGCAGTATATGTCAAGCCTGCTCTCAATGGAAAGGCCAAGAGGATACGATTGAATATGAAGCGTGGTATCGAGAGCATGAAGATCACTGTGACGCAAATCATACCGGAAGTGCTGGCAAAATGGAGGTAGACGGCATCGTGGAAATGTTCAAGAGATCGGAAGAGTTGTACAACGTAAAATACGCGAACTATATCGGAGACGGCGACACGAAAACGTTCAAAGCCTTATTGGACACAAAGCCTTACGGGGATGATTTTTTAGTTTGCAAAAAAGAATGTGTTTTGCATGTTAAAAAACGTTTGTACAAACGTGCTGTTGATGCGAAAAAAAAACATGCACAAATAAAGAAAGCAACAAAGAAATTGACAGAAAAAGAAGAGGGAAAAAAGACACAGCGGAAATCGATAAATAAAACACCGAAGCGTCAACAATTGACGAATAAATTATTGCAAGAGCTGTCAACTTATTACGGTCTAGCAATTAGACGTAATTCAGATTCGACTGAAGGGATGAGAAGTGAAATATGGGCAGCATATTATCACAAAATTTCAACAGATGAAAATCCGCAACCCTCGTACTGTCCTCCAGGTTCCGAATCGTGGTGCAAGTGGCGTCAAAGTGAGGCTGCAGGTACTTTAGACACCTACGAGCACCCACCTGCTCTGTGCGATGAAGCACAAGAGATATTAAAACCAATTTATGAAGAATTGACAGCAGAGACTTTATTGGAAAGGTGTATTGGCAGTAATACGCAGAACAATAACGAAAGTTTCAATGCTTGCGTGTGGCACCTTGCGCCGAAACATCTGTTTGCCGGAAAAAAAATCATTGATATTGCCACTCACATTTCCGCTTGCATATTCAATGAAGGATTTGCATCCCTATTGAAAATAATGGAGACCATGGGCATAACAATCGGGCCACAAGCGGAGCAACTAGCGCAAAACCGAGACGAGCTGCGAGTATCGAGCGCCAACCGTAGGAGCACGGACAACTCCAAAGAGGCTCGGACAGCTCGAAGAAATGAAAGGAGTGAGGAAATCTTGAATTATGAACGTTCCGAAGGAATCCTATATGGTGCCGGAATCGCGGATTAACTGTAAGTATTCAAAATTTGCTCAATTTTTGAAAATATCTGTACCTCAAACTTTAAACTCATTTATCTCGAAACGACTTTTTTCGGCACTGCGCAGGTGAAAACAAAAAAACTATTCAACCGAATCACTTGAAATTTGGATATGTTGTTCACAACATGTATGGCTATCGTCGGAACTACAATCATAATTTTATTTAAATAATTTCTTATTGTTTATACTAAAAAACTAGTGAAAAAAAAACCCGATTTTACGAATTTTTTTTCAAAAGCGCGCCATTTTGTCAATTTTTAATTTTTTCGATTTGTTCTAGTCCCGACCATAACTGCACTCTTTCTGATTAAGAATCTTCTTGAATTTTGTGTTTCAGATGAGTAGAAGTCTCGGATCGATCTTCACCGTCCGGGTCGGATTTTTCGAGAGGGTCGTCTTCAATGCCAATTATATGATAATAAACACTGTTTTTAAAATTAAAAAAAAAATTTTTTGTATACTTAATAAAGGTAGTAATAAACCCGAAAAGTTAAAACATCGATTTTTAAATTTTTTATGGCAAAAAAAAAATCGTGAAAATAGGTGAAATTTTCGTGCTCTAGACCATACGGTCCCCTTAAGTTCGAAAATTCAGTTGTTTTACCAACCAGAATGAAAATAATAACTCTGTATCAATAAGGGTCCGAAGCAAAAATAGATTGCAAACGAAAAACAATTAGATGAAAAAGAATTTCACCCGAAGTACTTGGCGGGTTTGTCACCATGACCGAAACATTATGTGAATTAAGTGAAAAAACACTCGTCAAGTACTTCGGCCGAATTTTTTTTTAATCTCATTTTTTTCTATGTTTTATAAAACAATTGGTCAGCCAAGGATGATGCATCATAATCTTCCGTCATTTCATCTTTGAAAGAATAATAATTCTGAGGCTCCTTCTGATAATAAAATTAAATATAATTGTCTATTTATAGCTTATACCGAAATTGCTAATATCCTCGCTGCCTTTTCGCCCCTGAATGCCTTATTCTAATACACAATTTGAAAGCTAATGATAAAGTATTTAATTTTCTGAATTTTCGCCTTGGGGAAAAATTGGTACTTGACGTCTCTTCTATAACACCTTCCTGCTAAGCTATAATCGAATAACCTATCAACGAATTACTAACATCTCGAAAATACTTCGAGTCTGTAGTTAATTCTTTTGAAAACATTATAACTTTTTTTCTTATCACAGGAACAAAACGCTCCTATATTTAAACAACCTCAATAAGAAGGAATTTATGGTAGAAAATTTGTCTCATTCTCTTATGTCGAATTAGTAGTGTGAGCAATACTGATTCCTGACATTGAAATAAATCGATAATGTAATGATGCAGACACGTTGTAAGTTTTTTTGTTATATACAGGCTCTATTGGATTTTATATAAAATGAAATATATGAAAATACTATAGAAAAAAGAAGTGATATCAAATAGCAAAAATCCCCTCCCGTGGGAAAAAACCTGGACAAGTACATTGGTGGTCCCTCGTTTCCCTATGATATCACAAAAAGTCCAAAACCCCACTTAATTTTTTTTTTTTAATGTTTACTAATTTTATTTATATCCCGGAGGGAAACCAACCATATAGATCACGAAATATCCAGCCAAGAAACCAGACTTCACAATAAATGTTACTTTGAATTTATTTCCACAGAACAGAACAAGAATCAAAACATTAAAAAATCAGAATTATCAAGATGAGAAAAATACCACTTATAATTGGTGTGTAAGAAGTATCAATAGTCTAGAAAAAAATGAAAAAAGGTCGACATCTAAGTTACGTGCAGCAGTAAAATTTATGATATCAGTACTAGGACAAGTATTTCTTTGGTGACTGAGAAGATATCAATATGGACGTACCGGCAACGTAGGGCATGCAGTTGGTGCATTGCTTCTGGGATCTCCTAAGTCGAGTAGCTACTTTTGTTTTGGCTATGGCGCGACCAATGTTGCCAAATGGTATTTACTTTTATGACCTAATGAAACAATATTGCCCGCGCCATGGCTAAAATAACGGAAAACAAGCAGGAACAGGAAGTTTCGCATAAGATCCCATGCTTTTTTAATGTTAAAAAAAAAACTTTAATTTATGTCTGTACATGATAGCACAGTTTTGTTTGATTGGTAATAATTTGATGAACGTTCACCACCGTACGTTGAGCGTATACGCACAGAGTACTTGTCCGGCCCATAACTTTTTATTAAAATTGCTCATTCAAATGAAAATCAAATTGGAGGTGCTTTTCGTTGCATGCGTTGCTTTTCGCCGTCAGAAATTTAGAAGAAAATCAATTCTTCTGCGAATTTCAGAATGGCCTTGTATCATACACAACATTCGACGTTGATTCAATCGGAATAAAATAGTGTTCGTAGTCATCATAAAATTACATTAACATAAGGTGCAGTCAGTTATGAAATTTCTGAAGATGCGACTCATTGTCAGTAAACTAGTGCCAGCAATGTAGCGTATCATACTTTCAAAAACTACTATTGCCAGCAATGAAAGTTATCATACTTTGGAAAGCTACTATTTATTAGTAGAAGATCTAAGTAACCATTGGTGAATGGTCAAAAGATCAATGCGGGCTATGAATGCACCGTCAAATTTGTATCCAAAGTTTTAAGATCACGCAAATTTCACACTAAACAATCCCCCTCCGTTCGTTTCATTTTGACGTTCTTGGGCGCCAGCTATCAAAATAGCCCTTTATGTTTTGAAAAAGAGAATTTAAACGATTATGCGGGATTAATCATAAAAAATAAAAATTAAATAAGATATTACCAACAATGAAAAACTGCGTATTTATGAGCCTTGACTTTTGAGAGAGACCACTTATTTTTACTGGAATGAACAATTTTAATAAAAAGTTATGGGCCGTACAAGTACTCTGTGCGTATACGCTCAACGTACGGTGGTGAACGTTCATCAAATTATTACCAATCAAACAAAACTGTGCTATCATGTACAGACACAAATTAAAGTCTTTTTTTTAACATTACAAAAGCACGGGTTCTTATGCGAAACTCCTTGTTCCTGCTTGTTTTTCGTTATTTTAGCCACGGCGCAGGCAATGTTGTTTCATTAGGTCATATAAGTAAATACTATTTGGCAACATTGGTCGCGCCATAGCCAAAACAAAAGTAGCTACTCGACTTAGGAGATCCCAGAAGCAATGTACCAACTGCATGCCCTACGTTAACGGTACGTCCATATTGATATCTTCTCAGTCACCAAAGAAATACTTGTCCTAGTACTGATATCATAAATTTTACTGCTGCACGTAACTTAGAAATCGCAAAAAACTTTAAAAACGTAAAAAAAGAACGCCAAGTATTAAAAGACGCGACCTTAGTTATAAAATAACCATTCAATATTTTTTCTGTTATTATATTACAATTTTTACACCTCGAAAAAACTAAACAAAAAATGTTTATACTTAATTTCCAAAAAAATAAGTAAATATCAACATCCATTTCTCTTCCGTAATACTGAAAAGGGTACTTCCGAGGTACTTCACCCCAAAAACAATGAACAAACATACTAGAAAAATTTTGGCATTCATTATCGAATAAAAACCTATTTACATATTTTATTTTGTTTTCGTCTTGATATGTGATGAGTACATAGAAAAAAAATCTAGTTGTAAATTGTTGCCGATGATTGAAAAAAAAATGAAATCATTTCAACGTAGCCAAAAATGGTGAATGAATTACGAGTTTCGGAATGGAACCATGCACATCTTGAATATTTACCTGCTGGAGGTTTTTGTCACCTCAAGGGCTTCAAAAAAAATTCTGCGGATATAAAGAAAATGTTATTCTGCTTTTATGCTCGCTAAGCACTAAGAATGTACAACACAATTCCACAGAGAATAACACAAAAAACAATTACATATAAATGCGAAAATACGTGTACAAATGCACGCGTTGTATTTACATGTATGTACCGCACTAATTCACTGCAAATACTACACACAAACTTGGCGTGCATGGTTTTCAAATTACAGCTCAGTGAAGGAACGCTCCATCCATCTGTATATTGAGCGAATTCAAATCACTGTAAAAACCAAGTGTGTTATTCAAACACACATTGAGTGTCTTCTGTGCTTAACTCCATAAGCAAACTGTAGACTCGTTGTAGCCGATTTCTACATCTTTTAAAGTGTGTTGAAAATTCTACAGTTTGCTTATGGCATAAAGTCCACCCATGAATTCATTTACTCGCCTATTTATTTCTTCGTTCATCCTAACCATCTATTCATGTAGCCTATCTAATCGTCTGTCCGTACATTCAAAAAATGAGTATACCGTAGAACGGATAGATGGGTTCAGAATTAAGACGTATAAGCGGTTCAAGTTCCGTGCGTACATCTTATTCCGTCATCCCATCCATTCATTTTTTTCTATCCGTCTGACGATTCGATCCATTATTTTATTCACTGAACTCAATCAATCATCAATCAATGAATCAATGCTATTTAGCCGGTGGGCCAGACCATTCATAAATGCATCCCGTTCATCGATCCATTTATCTTATTTTGCCATTTCTTTTATTTGTACAATCCAACTCTCTATTCATCACATCCATTCATCATTTCATCGATTCAATTATTCGATTCGTTCATCGATATATACTATTCAACTATCTACTGTTCACCCATTTCATTCCTCCGTCTTTATAGTTCATCTCATTTTATTATCCATTCGTCCTTTTCATCCATTTTCATTCCTAATCTGTACAACCTAGTCATGTATCTCATTGATCAAATCATTAATCGGTACTCTCCCGTTCTATCCACGGATCGGACTTCTTTCACTATTGATAGAAGAACTGGTTGAATATTGATTTGGATAGCATATTTAATCAACTGTGTCTTCTCGAGCTGTAATTTGAAAACCATGCACGCCAAGTTTGTGTGTAGTTTTTGCAGTGAATTAGTGCGGTACATACGTGTAAATACAACGCGTGCATTTGTACATGTATTTGCGCATTTATATGTTATTGTTTTTTGTGTTATTCTCTGTGGAATTGTATTGTACATTCTTAGTACTTAGCGAGCATAAAAGCAGAATAACATTTTCTTTATATCCGCAGAATTTTTTTTGAAGCCCCTGAGGTGACAAAAACCTCTAGCAGGTAAATCTTCAAGATGTGCATGGTTCCATTCCGAAACTCGTAATTCATTCACCATTCTTGGCTACGTTGAAATGATTTCATTTTTTTTTCAATCATCGGCAACAATTTACAACTAGATCTTTTTTCTATGTACTCATCACATATCAAGACGAAAACAAAATAAAACATGTAAATAGGTTTTTATTCGATAATGAATGCCAAAATTTTTCTAGTATGTTTGTTCATTGTTTTTGGGGTGAAGTACCTCGGAAGTACCCTTTTCAGTATTACGGAAGAGAAATGGATGTTGATATTTACTTATTTTTTTGGAAATTAAGTATAAACATTTTTTGTTTAGTTTTTTCGAGGTGTAAAAATTGTAATATAATAACAGAAAAAATATTGAATGTTTATTTTATAACTAAGGTCGCGTCTTTTAATACTTGGCGTTCTTTTTTTACGTTTTTAAAGTTTTTTGCGATTGATTTCACTTCTTTTTGGAAAACGGCCATACTCACCAACTGTCCTATAGAGGTAAAAAAAAATCTCATTCGGGAACAATGATTAATCAGATTTTTTTTGACATAAGTTGAGTAACTTCCTTCATATGACAAAAAACAATCGCAGAGCTAAACAGTAATTTCTTCCGTCACTGACGCACAAACACTGCTAAATGAGTATTATACGAGGAAAACAAGTTTTAACAATGAAATGGAAAGAAAATGATAGTTATAAAGAAAATCAATTTTTTTGCAAAGTAATATCCGGATGTAAGGTGGTCATTTGGCAACTAAGGTTATAATTTTTTAACATTTGGCGTACATTTTTAATACCTTTCCAAAGTATTACATACAACAATTTTTCAAATTCTAAGCGTAAAATATTTTTCTCCACAGTGTCAACCCCCTTCGATATTACTCTTGAATTTTTATCAAAAACTACTTCCATTTTCATCAAAAACTTTGATGATGGGGAAATCGTTCGTTATATTTTTTATAATTGAATTGTGGATTTTTTTTACTATTAATCATGCACTAATCTCCGAAAAATTATACAAACCGAATGGATAAGTGGGTCAAATTTTTCGTTTTGACAGATGCTTTCATTGAAAAATATGTCAACAATTGTTTAAAGATTACGTAAATCAATTTTTAAATTATAAGCAAAATATGTTTTTTCCCGCACCGATAGTCCCTTTTAATTTTGCTGTTAAATTTTCATAGGAAACTATTATTCATTCAATGCATTTCAAGACTAGTATAATCGTGGGGAAATATTAGTCTAATCAACAACAAAAATGTTTATTAAAATTAACAATTCGAAAAATAGAACTAGCTATTTTCTCATGTTTGTACTTCGTAAATTCTCATGTTTGTACTTGTAAATTTATTGATTGAATTATGCTTCCGTACAAACATTGAAGAAACAAATTAATTAGTACAAGCGCTATGAAAAAAGGTTATTTTATCTTAGGATAAAAAAAGGTAGGTGATGTAAACTTCGAATAATTTTTCACATAGTTTTAAACAAAGTACATTTCAGAACAAAAATGTTAACCTCCGAGACGATTCGCTTTGTTCGAGTTTTCAAGGAGCTATAGATAATAGATTGTAAAAAAATCGATATTTTAATTATAATAATAATATACAACGAATGATTTCCCTACGATCACACTTAAAATATGCTTAAAATTTCTCAAAAAAATAATAGTTTTTTTTATAAAAAAAAATAACAGAAACTAAAATACTAAACTAACTAAAATAACAGAAATAACAATAATGAGAAAGAGAGCGAACGCGCTACGAGCGAGAGAGAGGGGACGAAGATTCGCGCGCTGTCTCTCTCACTCAGCGGCGCGCGATAAAAGGGGGTATAAGCCTCAGTAGTAAGGCTATGCCAGTTCTAATCCACTTTTCACAGCAGGGTGCCTGGGTCTGGAGGGGGAAGGATCTGCGGGGGAGGGGAAGTATCTCAGGGAGCGGGGGAGTGGAGGGGGAAGTGGCGAGATGGGGATCACAATGCAACGGACCTGTTTGAACTTGTGCGGCAATGCTTAGAGAAATGCTGACATATTGTCACTCTTTCTAAGAAAAGAGAATAAAAAATGATATCTATTACTGGAAGTCTTTACAAATGGTGTTTAAGCATCACACTCCCAATGATAGATTTATGTGTCCTGTTACACATTTTTGTAACCTGCAGAGTCATCATGAAGACATTTTAGTCAAATTCCACAAGAATGCTCATTCATGAGACTTTCTTTGAAAAGTCACCTGCCCTTCCCCCAGATTTTAGCTCCAGTTGTTGGGAATTGCATAAGATTTCTATTTTCTTCAATAGTTACCAGCTACGTGAATGGATGATGGACCGCTTCCTTTTCATCTCAGACGAAAGTTTTTTTTAGTAGTGAAATTTTTGTAATGTTATTTAAAAAAAATTATGCCTTAGACTTTTAATGGAAAGGACACTTTTTATGGAAAGACTACCAGGTGACGATCACACCTGACCTCCATTGAGTCATTGTTTGCTTAAAACGGTGCATTGGTAGAATTTTAACAAAAGATAAATCTCCTACCTGCTAGTCCATATTTTTTTGCGTTATGTACAGTCTTGCGTTGATGCTGTATGGGTGGGGCGAGGGTAGGGGAAATGCGGGGTATAGTGAGTGTGAGAGATGTATGATTATTTTTAAATAATTTTAGTTTGAAAAAGTGGATAAACTTATAAGATTGAGAGTTAAATGTTTATTCTGAAAGTAGACATCGACATGGATAGATGCGCAAGCTTGTATGCAATCCACCCATCGAAAGACCCCTGGACATTGACGAAAAATGAACTCGAATCGATTCCCAAGGCTTTACTTTTAAAATATTTTAGCTACTGTATAACTTCATTGTGGGATTGTTTACCAGAGCATTTACAGTGTGATAGTGAGATACAATCATATCATGAGTGTGATGATCATTTTAATCCACCATGGGAACTGACTCATGTTGATGCTGTTGGACCTATGCGTCGAGATTGTGAAAAGTGTTTTGAAATGGAAGAATTGGTGAATATATATGCAATTCGACGTACGAAGAATCCGCGAGAAATGACGACGGAGGAGCTACAAATTATATCGCCAACAATATTTAAACAGTACTTCAGTGAATTTACCGATTATTTGTGGGATCGTTTACCAGAATATTATCAATCTGATAGTGAGATTATATCATATAGACGATGTTACGAACATTGGAACACACCATCGACGGGGGATCACATCGATGGCCCCGTACCCCAACGTCGTAACTGCAGAGAGTGTTGCAAGAGCATTGAACATGTTTAAACCTGTCTCGAATGCAGGTGTGCAAACAAAGAAACATGGATCCATTGTTCGACAAAAATAGATCTTCGGAAAATGCGTGGGAAAGAATCTGATATTGCGGAATGTACATTGTTCGAAGAAGCAGCTATCAAAGATGCAGGTGGCGACATGTTCAAACCTGTATGAGGCTGCATAATACATGATTGAACTAATTTTTCCGGGAAGTGGAAGGGGATTGGACTTATGGAAGGGATGGATGGTACAAATAGTCGAGCATGGAAGAGATCAGCATCAATTCACAGCTCTAGAAGCTTCGTACAAGTCGTGATTTTTGAAAAATCTCTTAAAACCTCCACATTCGACAACGATGGCGTTCTCTGGTATCAACGACATCACTAAGCGGTCCGAGTATCTGCCCACGAAAAAACTAAAAGATCTTGAAGTGAACGGTGACTATGGAATCTCTGATATTCGATCGGCAAAGACTAAGTACGGCCCCAGATACGTCGTGGAAGTGCAGAGTGAATTCACCGTCTTCCTGCCACCCCGAGTCGTCAAGGCATTTGAACAAGATCCTGAGGCATATGAAAAACTATTGGAAGCTGCTCATACTAAAAAACTCATTATGAAATACATCGGCGGAGATTGGAATGGCGTCGAGTTTCATGAAATTTCAACGTGAATAAAAAATATATAAAAATCTCTGTAATATGAAGGAGGAGAAGGAGGAAGAGGAGGAGGAAATTTTGTATAAATAAATTAGAAAAAACCATTTCAAAAATGTTTTCTTTATTCAAAGATCCCTCGTTTGCATAAGGCATGGTATACATATAACCAGCTTTTCAAAGCTTTTACATTCATCGTTGCACAGTTGAATTTCAATTCGTTGGTATGGTGGTGGGGGCAATTCGATGTAGTTTTTAATAATTTCTTCAACGATGGGCAGTCCAGAGTCTCCAAATCAACAATCTCCGTTGACAAATCCAAGAAGCTCGCTAACCACGAAGACTTTTCACAGCCTTTCACAAATATGGTGCGAGCGTGTTGTGAAATTGCTTGAATTATAGGTTTCGCTGCGTCGTATGGTATAAGACCATAGTCCCATGATATTCCATGGAAATTACGTTGCAACCATTTATTCATGGTTCGATATTTTGCTGGTAGCGTGTCCCATGCGTATGGTGGTTCGAAGAACAGCGTTAGAGGTTCAACGTTTTTCACATCTGCTCGAATAATTGAAATTTCTTTGAGGATAAACTCGTTGATGGGCCCCTTGGAACCTTGTAGATCAACGATAAACTCCATCTCGACTGATGTCCAGTGTGGTCACTTCAGCCATTTTATACCAATTTTTTCACCCCACCACTCAGGGGATTATACTCTACAATACGATCATGTAGAATGAGGCAGTATGCACATGTCTGCGCACGTACATTCGTTTTCATTTCAAATTCGAGATGTACATCCACAGGTCCAGACTTGAGAGAATCATTTTGCTTCGAGCAATCAATCACAACGAGAGGTGCATATTGTAAAAATTCCTTTTTGTTCAGCCATGGTTCAGCCTCCTTATTGTAGTACATAGATTGAAAGTTTGTATACATATCGTAGAGTAATGCATACTGATTTTGCTGTATATTCAGATTCATGTTGCCATATGGATAACATTGCGAATTTAAGTACAGTTTCACATCGGTCACATTACAATGATCGAAACAACTCACATTCTTTGTCTTATTATTTTTTCGTCCCGTTTGAAATGCAAGAATCACATATCGTGGTTTTTCCAGCTGTGTTGAAGTTTTGACGGACCACACATGTTTAGAGGTGATGGGCAACAATGGATATTCATACAATTCCCATGTACGGAAACTCATGGAAATTGGTGTGTCTTTGGCGATAAACTTTAAAAGTTGAATTTTGCGTTGATCCGCCACGGTAACGTATGGTACAAGCCATTCGATTTTCTGTAATGTGAGCCTATAATTTTCAGCGGCTGTTTGTATTATCGCATTGTCATCAGTGCGCGATCTGGTCAAAATCAATTCATGCTTCGCATTCACCATCATTTTTCGGTAATCTTCAGCAAAGCCCAGCAGCATACTCAACGGTACGCATACATCAAAGTTACCCGCTGCATCCACGATTTGTTTTGTTTCTTCAACATCGAGCCAACCAGTATTTTCAAGCATCGAGCTCTTGGCAGGTGTAAGAGATGTATATCCCTTAATGAGAGACGTAACACCCGGATTCTTATTACGATCAATTTCTATTGCATTAAGTTCATAGAGGAGGAGGAGAAGGATGAAGAAAACAGCGCGTTCCATGACATTTCTTCTAATGATATTTGGTGTGAAGCAATTGAAGGTGATGCAGAGCCCTTAGCTGATGCTGATAACTATGCAGACTCCTTAACTGACGACGACGACGATGACGACGAATTATCTGAAGATGCCAATGCTTTAATACATGAATATCTGGGACTGCTGCGTAGCAATAAAAAAACAAGACTGGATGTCATGTATGGAGTACGAAATCTTGCAAATGATAAATTAATGATCGGTAACTCACCGATTCAGTTCGTCGATGATCATATTCATGTTGGAGACAAAAAGTATTCGAAACGTATTGGCTTGGTTGAGTTGTTGTTCAAAAAAGAGCCTGAGTTGAAATATGTAACACCAAACGATTTGGAGGATTATTCGAAAATTGTTATTGCTACGAATGTTCATAGAAAATATTATAAACGTAATGGTGCAATACGCCATGATAAATCTTATAAATTTAAAAATTATATATCGAAAATACTGGAGCAAAATGGCGGGCATAAAGGTGGTGGTGGTGGTGGTGGTGTGCCCACGTATAAGGTGGCACGAAAAAATACCTCTTTCGACTATGTTTATTGGGATGATCCGATGAACTAGTGGATCGTCTTCGTCTACTACTTGCATCACAAGCTGCCGGGAACTCCTCCCATTCCAACGAGATTATATCAATTATTGAGGAATTACGTGAAGCTAAAATCATTTATTAACATGTGCGAGCTCTTTTTTTTCACGCATTCACAACATGACCGTCGATGTGTTCGGACGCCAATTGAATAGAGGTGGTGCGGGTCCTCCCGGTAAACCAGGTGCTGGATTTAAGACTACAGCAGACGGTGATTATGATTTGGAAGGAAAACGGCTGGTCAATGTTGGTTCGCCGATAAAAGATGATGATGCTGTAAACCTCCGTTCGTTTATCGGTGGGACTAATCATAACACGGTCTTACTACGTGATTCAACGAAACAATTTTTTGAATCGTATATAACGGCTCTTGAAAAACGTGTAAAAGTTGATCTCACCAACCTCCGTGCTGAAATAGACAATTTGAAAAGTGCGATCAAGGATCTCAACGGTGACGTCAGACTTTTAAAAGATGTCAAAATCGGTGAGAAGCGGAAAAAGCCTTCAAACAACTATCTTCAATCTATGATAAAAAGCGTTGCGGGGGAGAAATAATGAGTGAAAAGAAACGTGCTGTGGTGGAGGAGTTGCATAAGCCAGCTCGGCGAAATTATCCACGTCAACATGTGGATATACGTGGCCTGGATGAGACGTGGCAAGCTGATCTTGTAGATATGTCTGCATATGCACAACACAACTCCAAGCATAAATTTCTCCTCACCGTCATCGATATATTTTCGAAATTCGCCTGGGCCAAACCATTGAAGAGTAAGAGTGGGAAAGATGTCACCGCTGCAATGGAGTCAATTCTCAGCAAAGGACGCATACCGAAAAACCTTCACGTTGATCGAGGAAAAGAGTTTTATAATACAGACTTTAAGGCTTTGATGAAAAAGAATAATATACACTTGTATTCTACATATAGCAATTTAAAAGCATCAATTTGTGAGCGCTTCAATCGTACACTTAAGGGGACCGTATGGTCTAGAGCACGAAAATTTCACCTATTTTCACGATTTTTTTTTTGCCTTAAAAAATTTAAAAATCGATGTTTTAACTTTTCGGGTTTATTACTACCTTTATTAAGTATACAAAAAAAATTTTTTTTAATTTTAAAAACAGTGTTTATTATCATATAATTGGCATTGAAGACGACCCTCTCGAAAAATCCGACCCGGACGGTGAAGATCGATCCGAGACTTCTACTCATCTGAAACACAAAATTCAAGAAGATTCTTAATCAGAAAGAGTGCAGTTATGGTCGGGACTAGAACAAATCGAAAAAATTAAAAATTGACAAAATGGCGCGCTTTTGAAAAAAAATTCGTAAAATTGGGTTTTTTTTTCACTAGTTTTTTAGTATAAACAATAAGAAATTATTTAAATAAAATTATGATTGTAGTTCCGACGATAGCCATACATGTTGTGAACAACATATCCAAATTTCAAGTGATTCGGTTGAATAGTTTTTTTGTTTTCACCTGCGCAGTGCCGAAAAAAGTCGTTTCGAGATAAATGAGTTTAAAGTTTGAGGTACAGATATTTTCAAAAATTGAGCAAATTTTGAATACTTACAGTTAATCCGCGATTCCGGCACCATATAGGATTCCTTCGGAACGTTCATAATTCAAGATTTCCTCACTCCTTTCATTTCTTCGAGCTGTCCGAGCCTCTTTGGAGTTGTCCGTGCTCCTACGGTTGGCGCTCGATACTCGCAGCTCGTCTCGGTTTTGCGCTAGTTGCTCCGCTTGTGGCCCGATTGTTATGCCCATGGTCTCCATTATTTTCAATAGGGATGCAAATCCTTCATTGAATATGCAAGCGGAAATGTGAGTGGCAATATCAATGATTTTTTTTCCGGCAAACAGATGTTTCGGCGCAAGGTGCCACACGCAAGCATTGAAACTTTCGTTATTGTTCTGCGTATTACTGCCAATACACCTTTCCAATAAAGTCTCTGCTGTCAATTCTTCATAAATTGGTTTTAATATCTCTTGTGCTTCATCGCACAGAGCAGGTGGGTGCTCGTAGGTGTCTAAAGTACCTGCAGCCTCACTTTGACGCCACTTGCACCACGATTCGGAACCTGGAGGACAGTACGAGTGTTGCGGATTTTCATCTGTTGAAATTTTGTGATAATATGCTGCCCATATTTCACTTCTCATCCCTTCAGTCGAATCTGAATTACGTCTAATTGCTAGACCGTAATAAGTTGACAGCTCTTGCAATAATTTATTCGTCAATTGTTGACGCTTCGGTGTTTTATTTATCGATTTCCGCTGTGTCTTTTTTCCCTCTTCTTTTTCTGTCAATTTCTTTGTTGCTTTCTTTATTTGTGCATGTTTTTTTTTCGCATCAACAGCACGTTTGTACAAACGTTTTTTAACATGCAAAACACATTCTTTTTTGCAAACTAAAAAATCATCCCCGTAAGGCTTTGTGTCCAATAAGGCTTTGAACGTTTTCGTGTCGCGGACCGCTCTCTACCTGCGTTATGGGCTGTAGAAGCTGTAATATTGAGAATTTCCGCATGAAAATTTCACAGTATATTCTTGAGATACTATACTTTCGACATATCGAAAAAAAAAAAATCGATTTTTTCAAATTTCTAGACCATACGGTCCCCTTAAGAATAAAATATGGATTCAATTCAGTTTTCGCGGAAACTGGAAATGGATCGATATTCTCGATATGTTAATTACTAAATATAATGATACTATACATCATACCATTAAAATGAAGCCGAAAAATGTTAATGTTACGAATGAAAAACAAATACTACGGGATGTTTTCAATAGAACTGAGGTGGGAAAACTGGCGAAATTTAAAATCGGCGATAAAGTACGCATTAGTAAATTTAAGAATGTATTTGAGAAAGGTTATACAGCAAACTGGACAACGGAAATTTTCACAATATATCGAGTAAGAAAAACTACCCCTGTTACATACAACATAAAAGATCATCAAGATGAGCCCATTGCAGGTAGCTTCTACGAACAAGAGTTACTTCGAGTTAAATATCCTGACATATATCTCATTGAAAAAGTCTTGAAGAAGCGTGGTAGTCAGTTGCTTGTGAAATGGCTAGGTTTCGACAATACACATAATAGTTGGATAAGTAAGGATGATTTGTGAATAATAAAGAAGAGGAAAAGAATGTCTGGTTTATTTTTATGATCCTCCCGACATAACCAAGCAGGTCTCTGCATAGCTCTGGAAAGCAGGTAGAAGGAAAAAAAGGATGGACACAAAGAGTTTTACAAAAAAGATTCTTTTTATTTCACATCAAATGTACAAATATTGAAGAAAAATGTTCTCTCTCTCTCTTTCTCATACATATACGTACGCGCTCTTGGTTTACAATTCTCCACGTTTCCACTGCTTCCGAACATTTGGGAATACTGTAATGACCCCATGGTAACGTGTCTACCGTTCCAGGTATAATATACCGCTTGTTATCGATGAGTTTCACAAAAAAGATTCTTTTTATTTCACATCAAATGTACAAATATTGAAAAAAATGTTCTCTCTCTCTCTCTCTCTCTCTCTCTCTCATACACATACGTACGCGCTCTTGGTTTACAATTCTCTACGTTTCCATTGCTTCCGAACATTTGGGAATACTGTAATGACCCCATGGCAACGTGTCTACCGTTCTAAGTATAATATACCGCTTGTCATCGTGTGGACTTAGAGCGATTTTTGTCTCTGTTATGGTATAGACATTATGTAATGTCGATCGAATCGATGATTGGTAACGCTTCATTTCAATCTGCTCATCGAGACACTTCACATAATCTTCAAATTGTATGGTTCTCGCAACAACATTATTCTTTACACCTTTCGCTTTTTTAACATCTTTCTTCCCCTCAACTCGCGTCGCATACATTTTCGATCTAAGTCCAACGAATTCGGTCATTATGGCCCCGTTGTTCTCATCCTTCATGAGACCAGGGACCTTTTTGTTGACAAGCGGTATACCATATACATTGTCATGGGGGTAGTCACTGGTGTCATATTTGTCGAGATTGCATTTCATGTCCTTATATACATCGTCACATTCAATATGGTAAATTAAACTATCAGTATCTGTATACATCACTTTACTCTTATTTCCATACGTTGGAGTCATGAATTCGTGGTGAAACGCATATAGACAAGTTTTGGAGATGTCTAAAATCGACATGCCCACATATATTGGTTTATTAAACTTGACTTGAAGATTTCGTAACTCTACAGCGATTAAATTTTCTGCAAAGATACTTCGACTGTGAAAGTTGGATTTTGCGATCATAGCCTCTGCTCCATATCGGTCTGCCCATTCCGTTAACAATTTGATTTGTACGTGGCTACGAACATTTTCCATAGTTTTTCCAAAAACTGCATTATTCATCAATTTGAATAGATTTTTTTCAAAATCATTTTTCGCACGTGTACGAAACTGAGTATTCAAATCAATGTATGTTCGCAGCCAGGAAGATTGCTTGAATTTCAAAACTCTATGTATTTTGGCGATTTTCAAACCATGTTGCAAACACTGCTGCAATGCACGATAGTGTATGACATACCGTTTTTTCCCGTTCACCGTTGCAAGCAGCTTTTCTTGCTGCGTGCCCGGAGGTTTATCATGCGTTGGACAAAACGGTAAGTCACTATGCGCATCGTGCAAGTGTTCTGGATATTCTAAATCAACCTCAAGTATATAACCGTTTTCAGAATCTAATGGAACTGATTCGACATTGATGCTTGCAATATCGTTAATCCATTCAAAATCTGCGTACGGCAGCGGTTGACTCATTGCCCATACATACAAATTATTAACGTCGTAATACATCAAGTATGAGGATGATATAGATGGATTATATGAGTCCATATACTTATTATTGGCACGGGCATGCCTTTTGGAGCATTGACTGAGACCACCCCGAATACCTCTCTCCACGAATAATACCATGTCGATGTCCGTGGGCAATTCAAACTTTACCTTTGTATATTTCATCATGGCATCCCAGGTATATCCGGGGAGAGTATAGTAAAACGCAGGGTCAAGACCATAACTTTTCAGGCAAGTATCGCGGAAATTCTCAAAGATGTCGGCTAATAGTAGTACGTCGGTCTTTAAATATAAATCGCTGTATTCACCGAGCGTTCGAGTTGAAAATCGTTCCCACACATTTTTAGCATGAGTATATTCCTTCTCGGAAATGGTTGACTCCGTTAAAGAGCTGTAAAATGCTTCCCGCGGTGGAAGCTCCGTTTCATCTAACTTTTCAAAACTGTCAATGTATTCATTGGGGAAGACACCTTTTCGTGTCAATAGATGAAAATCGTCGACGTCGGGAAACTGTGATTTCAAAGTTGTGAGTTTGTCTGAAGTTAAAAATGATGCTAATTTATCGAGACTTGTGTTCAGAAATCTAAATGAGTCTATGAAACGTAATTTTATATTTTTCCGCGTGTCTTTGGACGTTTCAACAGTTTTCGAGAAGGAGATGTACTTTTCTTTTGTTATAGGGAGCAAATCGATTTTCCCCTCGAACGCAGTTGCTACTTCTTTTATTATAAAATGCGCGTCATAACCGGATAAATTATGAAAAACTATTGGAATGAAAAATGAGTTCTGATAGTTTAAATTGCAATTTGAATGTGCCGGACCTCTGAATTGCCCTGTCAGGTGGCAATGATCGCGAACACGCTCATCACCCCCGACAAAAGGTTTCTCGCAAATATGACAATCTTTTTCCTCCCGAAATTTTTTCCACTCCTGTGGAGTCAAATCTTGCATCGGAACGTTTGTTAATAAAATTTTCTCCACTCGCAATGCCAGTTTTTTAAGTTCTTCTACGAACCATTCCACACAGTTTTCGCCTCGGCGTTCGTGATATCCCGACAGCGAATCATCGTAGGAGCACTTGACGTAATATCCAACGCTGAAGACACGATGATGTTGGCTCTTGTTCTTCTCCCTCTCTTCAACGCTGGTTTTCTCCAGGATGCATTCAAGATCTGCGTAGACCACGAATGGGAGACGCTCCTTCCGATTGGCATTTGTGAATTCCAACCATTTGTCGTTCTCGGCTGGTAATTGAACTGCGCAATCATTAAGCACACCGCAATCCACCTCATGCAACCGCAGCTTGTCGACGGATTGGAAGAAGTGCAGGCATCTGTAAAATAATCATTTTTCAACATTATTTAAAGATTTATTATACATTGTGAAGTATAAAATTACAGCATATGAATACAAATATACTTACCGATCGCAAATGAATTTTTTGTGTCCATTGATGTTAAGTTGCGAGTTCACTAGGTGGGATAGATTCTTAATCCACGCAAAGTGTCCAATCTCGGATCCCACTGCGTCTTCAACGTACAGCAAGTTAACGTGTGTCTCTTTCTTCTCCTTGCTAACGCGAACCGGTAGAATGGTGTCTTTCTTCTCACTATAGACGTTGATTGAAAGATTGTTCATCTTTTCAAATTTCGCAATTTGGTCCAACGTCATGGGAAAGTTGATACCTTGGAGATTGAATATCGTCGAATAATGCGGATAGGAAGATATGCGTTCACTGTGTTTTGCTGCTGGATGGAGAGCAGCAACCATCGCCCATCCAAAGCACGCATTATCCTTCGATTTCACATTTACCACTGCTCTCTTTAATTGTACGCGTTTCGCCAATGAAATCAAACATCTCGCACGCATTGCATTATACTTGTTTATATTCACGGTTAAATTCGATATGGCTACTAATGTCCAGCCGCTGTCACTATCCTGGAACTCGTCGAGCGATTTTAGTGTTGGCTCCACGACGCGCTTTCGATACCACTCACTCAGGTCCGATGTTGTGAAAAGTTCAACATTTCCCGTGTTGATATTTTTATTCGCACGCTTATCGCCCACGGTGAACTCTCCATTGAACGCGGTGTTCACTTTGATGCTGTTAAATTTTTCGATATATTCAGCCACTTGTTTCGCGACTAGTTCATACGAATCTAGCAGGAACTTCCGTGGATCGATGTAATCACGATTGATTACGGCACCCGTTGACAAGCGATTTTGAAATGCCGTGTCAATTTCTCGCCATATCAACTCATGATCATTCAATCCTTCGCCTGTATGTATGAAGCGTTGGCGTGTTGTCTGCTTCAAACATTCGAGATGTAAGATTTGCGAACTGACTGAGTGGTGATATCCGATGGCAAGTCGTGACCGCTTGGATCGAACTTGTTCCTCCAATGATTCGATAAGCGTGTCACATTGGTATTCCCACACCAAAAATTGTTCCAATGTCCGTAGTAGAGACGCTTGCATACGTAGCAATTGCTCTGTAGCAATATCAGCAGTAAGAGACATGATGCGTTGAAATTCAAGGCGATTTGACTCGAAATGTAACTTGTACGTCGTCTCGACGAAATCTGGATCTACCCTAAAATGGTTTGCCCTTATATACGCGTTTTTCCAGAGGTGTGGGTGAATAAGAGGGATACAAATTCATAGATTTTAATTTTCTCGAAGGCAGCTGTGTGAGATGAAAAGGAAATGGTCCATCATCCATTCACGTAGCTAGTAACTATTGAAGAAAATAGAAATCTTATGCAATTCCCAATAACTGGAGCTAAAATCTGGGGGAAGGGCAGGTGACTTTTCAAAGAAAGTCTCATGAATGAGCATTCTTGTGGAATTTGACTAAAAGGTGACTTTTCAAAGAAAGTCTCATGAATGAGCATTCTTGTGGAATTTGACTAAAATGTCTTCATGATGACTCTGCAGGTTACAAAAATGTGTAACAGGACACATAAATCTATCATTGGGAGTGCGATGCTTAAACACCATTTGTAAAGACTTCCAGTAATAAATATCATTTTTTATTCTCTTTTCTTAGAAAGAGTGACAATACGTCAGCATTTCTCTAAGCATTGCCGCACAAGTTCAAACAGGTCCGTTGCATTGTGATCCCCATCTCGCCACTTCCCCCTCCACTCCCCCGCTCCCTGAGATACTTCCCCTCCCCCGCAGATCCTTCCCCCTCCAGACCCAGGCACCCTGCTGTGAAAAGTGGATTAGAACTGGCATAGCCTTACTACTAGCCTCGTTCAGCGGGACTGGGTAACGGAAAGCAGAGAAATGTAGAAGATTCTTATCAAAAGGACATGTGTCTCACCTATTCAAGCGTGACTTACACCCGTTTGTCTCCAGGAAGACAGATTATTCCGAAACATTCGATTTTAATTGATTAAATTATCATATCTCAAGATTGGCTAAACGGATCTACTTACAACAAAGACCAATAGAAAGAGAAAAATCGAAAAAAAATCGTCACAAATATTCAGATTTTTTACTCAAACGGTTCGTCCGTGAGAGCGATTTAAAGACGCTATGACGTCATAAAACCGGCTTATTCGTGTATATAAAAGTGCGGCAGGGCTCGCGCTGATTTTTTCTTTTAATACTTGGCGTTGAGCCGCTACCGCGTCTCTTGATTTGAATAAAAAAATGATAATTCAGGGTACAGAAAGGGAGGACAAAACAATAAGGATGTGTCAAAAACTAAAAGCGACAGCTGATGGAAAATCTGAAGACAGGACACAATTTTTTTGGAATCACTATACTTGCACTGAAACTTCACTCATATTCAAATTAATATAACTTAAACAGAGTTAATAATAAAATTTAAATTCAAGACGAAAATTTAAAAAATTATGTTTCCCTCACATTTTATCGCATATTACTACAAAATACGCGCGCTGACGGTTTCGCAGGGGAGCAGCCATCTCAAGTATCTACGAAGATGATTGACTGGCATTCAGCGAGATTATACAGCGGTGACCAAACGTGTCCAAAATTATACTGATCGACATATAAATGCCATCCTTATATTTGTAGAAAAATTTATACAAAAACTTCATTTTTTTTTTAGTAAAAAATAAAGAATAACACAGTGTTAGAGCGTGCGATACAGAAAACATACGATATTTTCATTCATTATTTATTGAAAACAAATGAGAAAGAGATAAAACGTGCGCGGCTTTGCGCTCTATTTGTTTTTTTTTTACTCTTACTCATTGTCAATGATACGCGATATCATATATTATATATTAATATTTTAATTATTACATGTGGTTATATTATTACATCTGGTTTATTTCTCATGTGTATACATATCAAGAGACGCGGTAGCGACTCGATAGTTAGTGCATACAGTTAGTACAGGAAGAAATGCTACGCGTATTATTTAATTCATGTAATTTAAACCAATTTTAAACAACTGAAAAAAAGTGAAAAACGACCATGTTCAAAAATGTATACAAGGTCCGAAAAAAATCGTAAAAGTATTTAAATAACCCAGAATGAAGCTGTATATGCCCTCTTCAAAATCTTGTTTGCAAAATTGGAATATCTACTTTTTTGGCAGAGCAATCGAACTTTTAGTGCGTCTCCAAATATTACGATTTCGGCCGGCATATATATATATATATATATATATATATATGGAGCGCGAAACAGCGGGAAAGAGAAAGCACGCTATACAAGCGAGAGAGAGGGGACGAGGTTTATCGCGCTGTCTCTCTCACTCAGCGGCGCGCAAGGAGAGAGGGTAGCCTCGTTCAGTGGGCAGCGTGACGGACAGTAGAGAAATGTAGATTATCGTTAAAAGGGCGTATGTCCCGCCCATTCGAGCGCGACTTATATCTGTCTGATCCTAAGAATCCTAAGAAAAGCACAGTATCCCGAAATGTTCGATTTTATGTCGCTAAATCATCATATCCCAAGATTGGCTGGACGGATTTACTTGCAACAAAGAGCAATAGAAAGAGAAAAATCGAAAAAAAAATCGTCACCAATATTCAGATTTTTTGATCAAACGGTTCGTACGTCAGAACGGTTTGAAAACGCCGTGACGTCATAAAACCGGCATATTCGCGTATATAAGAGTGCGGTACGCCTCGCGCTGGCTTTTTCTTTTAATACTTGGCGTCGAGCCGCTACCGCGTCTCTTGATATCGATCTTTTTTCATTTGTTTCTAGACTATTGATACTTCTTACACACCAATTATAAGTGGTATTTTTCTCATCTTGATAATGCTGATTTTTTAATGTTTTGATTTTTGTTCTGTTCTGTGGAAATAAATTCAAAGTAACATTTATTATTGTGAAGTCTGGTTTTTTGGCCGGATATTTCGTGATCTATATGGTTGGTTTCCCTCCGGGATATAAATAAAATTAGTAAACATTAAAAAAAAAAAATTAAGTGGGGTTTTGGACTTTTTGTGATATCATAGGGAAATGAGGGACCACCAATGTACTTGTCCAGGTTTTTTCCCCCGGGAGGGAATTTTTGCTATTTTTAATATATCCAAAATATATTAATATATCCAAAAGAATATTTTCTAGCAGATAGATACTTAAAAAAATACATATCTACAGAAATTAGACCGTTAGTTGAATTTTTTCGAAAATCATGATAGCAAGTGCCGCTTGCACTAAGAGATGGCCTCACAGATCTGGAAAACGCATGAGCCGTTAAGGCTTTATCTGCTGACAAGTCTGCATATATAGTGCAAAACACTTCTTTGAGACCGCTACCTGCCATTATATTGCCAATTGAACCATGAACCGACATTAGCAGATGGAATCCGCCTAAACGTGGAATAACTGAGCGTACATTGTGGAGATCGTTATCAGGATCAATAGAAGCAACAATTTCACTAGCTTTCATGTACAGAGGTAAGTCGAACGTGACAAAACAGTGCTTTTGATTATTTTTGTTTGCTCTCTGCTTAGCATCTATCAAAGCGGTTAAAATGGTGGTATGATCACTTGGCGGTGCTTTAATGAACGGCAATGCTATTACTCTTGTTGTACAAAAATCTCTGATAAAAGAATGATTTTTATTCATAAATCCATGTCAATTTGCGGTATTTTGTGGTGCGGTAAGCTTGCCGTAAAAATATAACAAATCAATCGTTTCAATTTGAATCGTGAAATCAATACGATCCATTTCTTTCCAATTCTTCATAATCACACTATCCAATTTGAATGGCTTATTATTTTTGAAATCAGTCAGCGGAAGAAAACCATACGTGCCGCTGGTGTTCGACGATAACGCTCCTTTTAAGCGAGGGATACTGTTTTCAAATGACACGGAGATTGATGGAATCACACACATTATACCACCCATACAATGAAAGGTATTTTTACCGTCAATCGTAGCTGTATTATGATCAGCATTATCATAAACAAACTGCAAGTATGCGTCGGAAACGAAATCGAAATTTGGCGGATAATTTATAAGCGAATTTTCGAATTGGACGGTCTCGGAGTACGAGGCACAAAGACCTATATTATGTAAGCAGTCGATGAGTCCCCTTGTAGCAAATTTTGTGTGCATCATGCACGAAAGCCCTAATAGAATGGGCGAAGCAAATGATCGCGGTCTAACGGAAGACATTAAAATATGGGCTGCAGTAACAATTTTATTCTCCCATTTAGCCCAAGACCCATTTTTCGGAGTGCATTTATGCGTTTTAATTAAATTATCGAGAAATAATTTTAACGTTTCTGGAATGCCTTCAGCAACGTTATTGACAAAATCAGTTAGCGAATTATAATTGTCTGTATCATATTTCATTGCTCGGATGTCCTGCAAAATAATATGGGCGGCCAACTCGACTATTCTTAATTTTTCTTCTTTCTCATCAGTCTTACGATTGGAATACCAGTTTTCTTCAAGGGTTTTTCCCAACGTTTGCTTGAAGCAGATGAACCGATCACGTATTGTTGCATGAATTACTATTTCATTGTCAAAGTGCTGTTTCAAAAGTTGCTCAATTCTATCGAGTCGGGGTACATCAGTTTCCCCGTGTTTACTCATGTATTCTTGTATGATCGCTTTCAATCAAAACTGACACTCTTTGCTATTTTCCACGATGTAATTAATAATGAAAGATAACAAATCAGTCATGTCGTCGCTAATAGGTCTTCCGTGAATATTATTTGTACGATATTGATAAAATGTGCACAAACATTTTTGATGATACGATACGTTATTATCAATATAGTAATTATCATCTTTGTTTCGTAATGGATCGAAACGCGAAGATATTCATTTGTTAGTCTCAGTTTTCGGATAAACTTCTAATTACGCAATGGCATTATCAATGGTGTTCTGTTTCGTTACACGGCGGCACCTTTGTCTGTTGTTGAACAAGGTACTTGAACAAAAAAACAGTTCGTCGCATAATCGAACGTGCGTCCATCTTGACTCTGTTTTCGATTTTTTCGCCATGTTTCTACCGATTCCTTCAACGCTATTTTTATATTCGATTCCCGTGAATACATGGTTTGACAGGTTTTATGTACGGTTACCTCTTGCAATTATTGCAGCTTGAGATGTTTCCCATCTTTCCGTTTAATACTTGCTTGTATTAATCTATTGATAGCTCGTTCTTTTACCACGCAGGACTTGGAGGGTTCAGCGAGCTTGTCGCAAAGAAAACAGTTATCACTGCTATCTTCCCACATCTCATCACCTTCTTTATCTGATGCATTTTCGTCACGCCTGAAAAAAGTGCTCATGAAATATACAAAGCTCAAATACATATGAAGATGTTACGTATTTTTGAACTAAAATCATTGCAATCATATTTACCTTGCATCAGCCGATGTAGATGCTTCTTTCAGATCGTATTCATTTGGAGACTCCATGACAACAGTTGTTTGGGTTGTTTTATATCATGCACTGGTCAGCTGGCCATTTAGAGAAAATGCTGAACCTATATACGATTTTTACGTTATAATTTTTGCAATAATATTCACGATTTCCGTTACTCAAAATAGTTTAAAGGTGACGGATAATCCACCAAACCTCAGCTCGAATTTTCGAAATTGAAAGTTTTCGATCTGGTTTGACCGATAACAGAAAGGCGCTGTCAGCGTATGCACGACGATTGCCAAAATCCGCTGACTGAGGCTTTTTGTAATCGATGAAACCGGGTAGAAAAATATCAATTTCGGAAATTGCAATTATCTCTAGCACTCAGAGAGGCGGGATACTGAATGGAGCATCAAGTTAAATTGCATGCGCACATAACAAAAATTTTAAACTCACCTCGTACAATAACTCCACAATTTTGATGCACTTAAAATAGTTTAAATCACACTGAACTCAAACGGGTTACTCGCAAAAATTGTTTATCAAAGATACAGCTATAATACTTGTAGTGTGTACGAAGGCTGCGTGCCAACTAAATGAATATGGTCGAAAAAGCCGTTGGCGTCACTTCGCCTTTCCGCCTTAGCCTAAAAACTTCTCGAAAATTCCATTATGCTAGACTACGACACATCGGAAGAAAGAGGGGACGCAAAACAGCGAATTAGGGAGCTGCTCCGGAATGAAGGGTATTACTATATATACACGTCCCTACTTTTGGTCAAAAACTCGAGGGGAAGCCGTCGCGTCCTTCGTTGAATTGCCTGTACCTGGTAATCCCCAAGGGACAGACTCATAAACCTTGTTCAATCACTTTTTACCGCTATTGTTCCTCGCATGAATTTGCAGCCAAATTTGTAAGCAGTTTTCGACTATTTCACAATGTTTTATCCATACCATATTGATATATGGGCATGTAGCAAAAAAAATCAGAAAAAAAAATTTTCCGCTGATTTTTCATGGAATCTGAGTGCAGAATCAGTTTCCGGTGGTCCAGTTACCCCAGAATTAAAAAAAATATGTTAAGATAGCCCTACTGGTTGCCGAGATAATCAAATTCGAAGAGTCATAACTAGCGTGCAGCGCGCTTGTATTACTATATATGCGCCTTCTCCGCTTCTGCTGCCCTACCCCCACTCCACGACGACTCTCGGGCGCTCGGCCGTTTTTGCTCATGTTTGCGAGCAATTTTTACCTATTTCTCAGCATTTAAATGAAAAACGAAGATTGACGTTTTGTAGCTGAACACTTCTACTTTCCAAATCCGTTTGGTAAATTGGAATCGGACGACCTCCAGAGCATTGAGCCTTGCTGCAAAATATGGTATGTACAACTTGTGATTGCAATTACGCGGAAACTAATTACTCGACAGTATCTGGGTTTCGCCCACAGGAAGTACGTATCGATATCTACTATCTCGCGAAGAGCCTGCACTACAGCTCGAAAAATGGCGACGTTATGAATTTTTGAAAAAACGCCATTTTTTCGGTTTTTGGGATTTCTCCCTTAATTATTAACCGATCGGATTTTTTCATCTCTCATTTTCTTCGTATTTCAATTCTGTACAATTCGTCCATTGGGACCGATCACATTGATCCATTAGTTTTTCTTTTATAAGCAAAAAATAAAAAAAAATGCGTTTTTTTGCACTAAATTGTTAATAAAAAAAAAATGGAAACGCAACTCTCGAGTCGAATTTTGTGCAATTAGCATCGGGTAGCTCGTCCGATTATAATAGCACCGGTGGTATCCTGTTATTATTTTTGTCAAGTAAAAACCTTTATTTGCTTGGGCTACAAGGAGACGAAAGCGTTGGAAAAAATGGGTCGAAGTGTCAAGAACACAGACAATTTAAAGACTAGCAATTGCAAAAATCGTCAAACGACAGGCAGTTATTTAAACTTCCGAAGCCCGCAGGGGAAGATAACTTTTTCCAGCTACGCGGGCTATTCTCGTGCAAAAGTGCAGGGCCGACAAAGATTATCATTCAGAGGAAAACAACAGATCTACAACAACAAAGTAACGACCCAGAGACAACCGAGGAAATAAATGAGAGAGTATGTGCAGGTAGATTAAGTAATTTTCTGGATATTTGGCGTCAAATTACGAAGGACTATTTTGTCTTGAATGTTATCAAAGGTTACAGACTTGATTTTATTGAGATGCCTTTTCAACACGAGGCCCCACGAGTGCAAATTCCAACTGCTTATATTATCGACTACCAACAAGCCATAAACATGTTAATAGAGAAAAATGCAATTGAGAAGTGAAAAACAAGCAAATATCAGTTTTTGTCGTCATATTTCCTAGCATCAAAGCCAGGCGGCTCTTTTCGTTTTATCTTAAATTTTAAAAAGTTTGACGAATTCATTAAAGCTCCTCACTTTAAATTAGAAGACATCAGGACTGCAGCTAAACTAATATTTCCAGGTGTGTGCATGTGTACCTTGGATTTGCAAGACGCGTATTATTTGATTCGAATAGAGAAAGAGAGTGGAACATTTTTAAGATTTGAGTTCGAAGGTCAATTATTTCAATTTACGTGTCTGCCTTGTGGTTTATCTATGGCTCCGTTTATCTTTACCAAGATTATGAAGCCGGTAGTTCGTTCTTTGAGAATGAGAGGTTTTTCATCGGTGATTTACCTCGATGACATGCTGTGCATAGAAGAGAATGCAGACAAGTGTAGAACAAATATCGACGAAACGAAAAAATTGTTAAAGCTTTTACGTTTCTTAGTTAATGGAAAAAAGAGCCACATAGATCCTTCGACAGGATGCAAATACTTAGGCTTTATTTTGGATTCAGAAAGATTCTCGATCGAATTAACTGAAGAGAAAAGAGAGAATTTGTTGAAGTCAATAAAAGAATCCGAGTTGTTAAAACAATGTTCCATCAAAGAATTTTCCGAAATCATAGGCAAACTTGTAGCTGCATGCTTGGCGATCGAATACGGTTGGATTTATACAAAGAGGATGGAAAGAGAAAAGTCTTTGGCTTTAATAGTGAACAATGGAAGTTATAATGCAAAGATAACAATTCCACGGTCAATTAGCCCAGATCTAGATTGGTGGAAAGGTCACTTAAAGGAAGGTTTTAGCACTATAAAATCAGGTAATTTTCACACAATAATTTTTACCGATGCTTCCAACACAGGTTGGGGCGCTGTCAATGGCAATCAAAAGATTTATGGTTTTTGGTCTGAAAGCCAAACGAGATGGCATATCTAGAGTCGCGACGGCGACTCGAGACAAGTATATTTATAAAAGAGAGTTCGCTCCAAGACTCTTTACAGCGAGGACCGCGTTTCCAACTGTTTTCGAAAACTTTCAAAAATTGTTTCCGTAATATTTAAATAATTACGATATTTTGGAGGATGTTGCGGGTTCACGTATTTTTTTTTTTTTCTTTCGATCGGGACTATTTTGAACTCTATAGCTTAACGCGTATTGAGGATATTAATATTTTATTTTTTCGTTGCATCAAAAAATTGTGCATTTTTTCGCACACATTTTTGATGTTTATTTGTTTTTTTTTTTGCAGTCGCTGTCTAGTGACACTAGTAATACTGGTATAGAAATCTGGTGATTCGTGAATAATACACTGACTATATACCTATATATTTCTGATTGATTTTCCGTTTATTATGGTTTTATGAAGTGACAGTAGTGATGAGGTTATAAAGATCGCGGATGTGACAGCTGACCAATATTTCCTTCGTCAGTCTTGATTTTTTGGTTTGCGTGACTGTCCTTACTTTTGGTCAACTTTTGGTTACAGTGACGTTTATAGATAGATAGACGAGTAAAGAGTGACTTTGATTATTATAGATAGAAGAGTGATAGTGGTAAAATAAAGTCAAATAATAAACTATTGAACAGTGCATAAATAAATAATTTCATTTATTAAACCTAGCTCCTACAATTTTTTTTCCGAACGTAAACTCTACAACGGAGTCGAAAACGATCCCTTTTCTCTTTTACCATAAAATGTTCCTCGAATGCAATTTAATGCAAGGTTTATTTAGATTTAGAAATCATTCTCTTCATTTTTTTTAATAACTAAGAGAATGGTGTATGATAAACTCGTATTCGGTGAATATTTAATATCTTCGTCGTGAGGTTATAAAGATCGCGGTCAGTTTTAACTTTTGATTAAAGTGAATTTTATTATAGATAGAAGAGTGATAGTGCAAAAATAAAGTGTAATTCATTAAATAAACTTTTGAACAGTCTAAATAAATAATTTTTTTTATTAACCCTAGCCCGAGCAATCCATTCTTCCGGACGTAAACTCTATAGAATCATATTTTATACGGACTGTCTAGTCGTCCGGTTACCGTATTTTTAACATAAGGTTATTCGTCCGGAATGGCTTTCTGGCGCATGCGCTAGAAGTCCAAGACAAACGCGCGTTCTCGCTTCGCTCGCGTCGGTTGTTTTTTTCGCATCTACATTTTTCAACATTTCAGTCGTCGCGTCGCCATGAACACGCCAACGTGAAAGGGTGAATCAATGATGCGAACGTATTATTTTGTGTTACTCCGAATTAATATTGTCTTTTGTGTAACGTGAAAAAATACAAATTACAGTGTGGCCGATTTTTTCCCTGATAATTGTGATTCTTGCGTACATTGTGCATCTTGGAACTTTATTTTACCATGTGTCTCGGTGAACCGGTACTACGGTTACCTCAAAAAAACGTATCATTTTCGTAACGTTTTTTATGCGATTCACTCTAAAAAAAACTGATCACACTGAGTGTTTTTATGTGTGAACGATTTGTGCTTATTGTGGTATAAAATCCAGAATCAAAAAAAAAAAATTTCGGTTTACAAAAACAATTTTTTCTGGCGCATGCGCCAGAAGTCCAAGACAAGCGTGCGTTCTCGCTTCGCTCGCGTTGGTTATTTTTTTCGCATCTATATTTTTCAACAGTTCAGTCGCCGCGTCGTTATGATCATGCCTACGTGAAACGGTAAATCAGTGATGCGAACATTTATTTTGTGTTACTCCGGATTAATATTGCTTTTTGTGTAACATAAAAAAATAAAAATTACAGTGCGGTCGATTTTTCCCTGACAATCGTAATTGTTGCGTACATTGCGCATCTTTTGGAACTTCATTTTACCACGTGCCTCAGTGAACCGGTGCTACGGTTGCTTAAGAAAAACGTTTCATTTTCGTAACGTTTTTTGTGCGATTCACTCTAAAAAAATAGATCAAACTGAATTTTTTTATATGTGAACGATTTGTGCTCATTCTGGTATAAAATCCGTGATCAAAAAAAAAAATTTCCGGTTCACAAAATCGATTTTTTTCCCTCACAATCTTGATCCTTGTGTATATTGTGCATTCCGGAACTTGATTTTACCACGTGCCTAGGTGAACTGGTGTTACGGTTGCCTGAGAAAAACGTATCATTTTTGTAACGTTTTTTGTGCGATTGACTAAAAAAAACTTATCAAATTGAGTTTTTTTATGTGTTAACTATTTGTACTCATTCCGGTATAAAATCCTGGTTAAAAAAAACTTTTTTTCCGGTTCACAAAAACGATTTTTTTCCCCAGTTTACGCGTAAAAACGGCGAACTTCATTGAAATAAAAAGTTGCAAATATGGGTAAGTTTATTTTCAATGATTTTATCAATTTTTCAGTTTAAATATTTTAAGAAAGAAAAAAATGTTGGTAGGAAAATGTCAATGCGGGGGAAAGAGAGAGAGAGATAATCAAAACGCAGTGTCTAGTCATCCGGATACTGAAAAAATTTTCCGTTACATTTGAAAAAACTTTGAATATTCCCCACTATAGTTGAAGGAAACTAAGTATTCCCCGCTGCAGTTATAAATTTTCATTCATTTTTCATCCATCAAAATCCATTGAGAATCGTTTTCCCGGACGAATTATATGCGATTATTCGTCCAGATATAAATGAAAACTATCATAAATTGTATATCCGAATGGATTACATACAAATTACGTACGAGGGAGTTTCAATATACCATTATACTGTAGAAAAGTTAATTAGAAAAGTTAAATAAAACAATTATAATCGCATTCACAACAAATATTTGGACGAATACCAGTCTTGTATTCGTCCGGTATCCGGACGGCTAGACACAGCCTAATCAAAAAACGAACCTTGTTGACTTTTCTAGCAAAAAAAAGTTTGACCATATTGTCTGACGAAAGGAGAAGAATGTGTAAGTTTTTTTTCCGTGGTAATCAATATTAAATGTGTAAAAAATTAAATTTGTTGCAGCTACGCTTTGTGATCCTGGTGGATCAATCGATGTAAATTTGTTGGATGACAGTGATTTTGAGGCTACTAATGAACCATCTCAAGCCATCAAGAAAAGTAGACAGTCTGGAGAAACATTTCAAACCGGGACAAAGTTTTCTTCATTTGAAGATTGAGAAAAGAGTATTGCAGCGTACCAAAAAGAAATCAACAGTTTTTTTTACGTTCGAGATTCAATCACAATCGCTCAAGCTCGGAAGAAAAACATCAAAAAATTAATCAATGAAAAGTTGAAGTATTATTATATAAAATATTGCTGCATTCATGGCGGTAAAAAATTTGTTTCACAAGCCACAGGGGTTCGTTCATCATTGTAAGTATTATTTATGTTTTCAATTAACGTAGTAGTCTCGTTAATGTATTTTTGTATTAGTTTTCATTTTATTTAAAGAAAATACTCAATCGGGAAACAATGTTTTACGTCTGTTGTACTCCATTTTAAGGAGGCTCCATCACGAAAGGTTCACCATCAAAAAAAATAATTTTTAAGTATATAGTAGATAAAGTACCCATATTCACGTATGCAAAGTTTCAGGTAAGGTCAACGACTAAATAAGAAACACAAAAATTCTTCAAGTTGGGATTTTTAACACAGGGCTTATGGAAAAGTCACCCTTAAAACACTCATATCAAGTGATATCCTTGCATTCATGTAATAGATATTGAATGAAAACTACATTAACGTTGATCAGGTTATAAGGATTCCAAATACAATAAAGAGCTTTTGGGTCAACGACTTATGTAAAAAGATATTTAATGTTAAAATGTCGAAATACTTGAAGTTCTGACATTTCGTAACCGTATAAAGATTCGGCAGCGTCGCCGAAATCAGGTGTTCTGTATAACGCAGAAGCGCATGCGTGAGATTTAAATCATCAGCTACCTAACCTTACATTCGTTTGTGATTGACGTATATGTAGAAGAGTTTGTTTCATCGTAATAAAATAAATAATTGAATCGATTAATGAAACCATTTATCTATTCCTCAACAATAATGAAAAAATAATTTTTATTACAAGATAATCAAACATCTTAGAAATTTCATATCACATAGCGTTTAATAAAAATTATAAATATCTTCGTAAATTACTAAAGCAAAATATATTTATATAATGAAGTCTTTCTGAGCTGCTGAACTGTTTGATGAATGCATTTTTTTAATAAGTAATATACCGTAAGCTCTTTTAAAAATTGAAAGTTTTGTATACAATAACACGCGACAACTCGCGGTCAGCTGGGTGTCATGAGTACGACAAACGACAAACAAATTGGAGGAGAGAGTGAGATGAAGAATTGCGACGTTGCCGTACTTCTATATGCAGTACCGCAACATAAAATTGTACTAATTTTACGCTATTTATTTATCGATGTGCAATTAATAATTTTTGTATAAAATTACCAATAATATGTTTATAATCAAATGTATCATAACAAACATGCGAATTATTAAAAAAAAGGGCTCTGCTTAGGCGTCCACGTAAACCGGCCCTACGTGACGGAGCTTCTTTAAGACGCCAACCATTTATTTTCGTTGCAAATTTTTACATCTAAAACAAATAAGGAGTAATTGAAATGAAAACAGAAAATTCATAAATAGAAACAAATACAGAATAAAAGCATATGACTTTGACTTAGCGCATCTACAGGAAAAACTGCCTTTTACTGGTGAAAAAGCTTGTAAATATCCACTTATTTCTATAGTCTTTTTATAAAATCAATATTCTTTTTAGTAAGTGAAATATTTAATTTTAAAATAGTCATAAATAACAATAATCAAATAATACTTATCGTTGAGTCCTGGTTGAAAAAACTCCTTTCGATGATTCCGATGTAATTGTAACTGAAAAAAAATGGAAATGAATAAATTTAGTCATCGATAGTATTTCAAAAGAATATTTAAAAAAATATATTTACCTTAGCAAAAAGGCTCCTTGCGGCAACAGTTGTCCTAACCATGAATTTCCCCTGTAAATTAATTGAAATAAAAAGCTGAAGTTGGTTTCATTATTTTATACTGCTTGAATTATATTCATAAGTAACTAAAATGCATGCACAACAAAATATGAAAAAAAAAAAAAAATTTACGGCTTACATTCATAAAAGCAGAAGAAGAATAATAGAATAAAAAATGTATTGTTAATTGAAATATTTAACTTAAAAATGGTCACAAATAAAACGTAAAAGAATCCCTAGTTGAATAATACTTACCGCTGTCTTGGTTTTAAAAATCTCCTTTGTTGGCTCCATTCTGACCATGGTTACACTGGCTCCTCTATACCTGAAAATGAAAGAAACGAATTGAAATCAATAAGTTTATTCATTAATAGCATTTTTAAGAAAATTTACTTACTTTAGAGAAAAGAAAACATGCAAGATGAAAGATTGAAGAAGAAGGAATAGAAAAAAATATGATGACAATAAGAAATTCTAAAAGCAGAAAAGAAAAAGAAATGGAATGAAGTAGAACAATAAAACAAATTTTATTTCGGATGAAATAGACAAAAGCTAATAAACATCAATCAGAAGGAAATCTTTTCTTCACTTACCTTCGACAAATATTTGTATTGATCTCGATGCAATGATGTTTGTAGTTGCTTAATTTCAGGGAAATCGCTGTTGAAAATTTCTTCTCAGGACTAGATCTCCTTCGTAAGCGAGACTGCTACGTTTGAAACTTGAATTGTTTATGATTGTTGTACAATGTTTGTACATATTGTATTTCGATTTTTAGCACTTTTCAAAGGGAGTGTACGTCGTTCATACGGCTTGGGTTGAGCGGGTGTGGTAACAATCTTATCGTTACTGCTATCAATAGTAAACACAATCACATTTGTTCCAAGGTAAACAATTTTTATATTTATATGCTCGATCAATTAACATTTCTTAATAATTCAATATTTTCAATTGAAATAATTTAGAACTTGACATTTACAGATGTTATGAAATATAGTTCAATTACCAATTGCCTTTTTCGTCAAAACTGTTCCTTGTATTTCTCATCGTGTCTGCAATGATGAAAAGTTTATGTACGAATAAAGTATATAGTAATGCATGCGATAATTATAGATTCTATCAACTAATTTCTATTCAACTTGCCTTCTTATAGTCAGACTGAAATTTCCTCTTTTACATCTTTGTGCGAAATGTTTTAAAAATTTGGGATATTATTTTGGGATTTTATTTACATTTTTCACAGGAGTTATTCGCGCACCTACCTCAAGTTCGTTCATTATCGAAAGAAGAAAAAAAACAAGTCTCCGCGTTGATGAAACTTGATACCAATAAGAAAAAACTAAATAATATGATTCGCGCGCAAACGGGAAAAAATGTCCTTCTTAAGGACTTATCGAACATCAGTTCCGTGTCTCGAGATGGACACAATGATTTGAAAGAAACAATCACAATGCTACGGGAAACGTTCCGTAAGTATTCTTGTGTATTGCTTTATATTCAGTACTAATTTTATTGTTTTATTACTCTTGAATACAAATGTTATTCAATATTTAATGTTATCATTTTCAGATGCTGAGTGCTATGTCTATGAAGAAGAGGACATTTTTAAAGGGCTGTTTTTTATAACTCCAAATATGAAACGATCGATGGAAGCATTTCCAGAATTTCTGGGAATCGATGGAACGTTCAAGTTGCTTAACATTCGAGCACCGGTTTACCTCATGATTGTCGAAGATTCAGAAGGATCGACGGAAATTGTCGGAGTGTGCATTTTGGTGTCAGAAGATGCAAATAGCGTGAGATGGATGATTCAATCTTTCAAAGAGGCACATGCATCTTGGACGGAAATCAAATGCATAATGGCGGACAAGGATCTTCTGGAAAGAAAAATCATCAAAGAGCAATTTCCTTCTGCAAACGTATTAATATGTGTCTTCCATTCCTTGAGGACATTTAATCGAGAGATTGCCTGCGACAAACTGGGAATTACACCTGGACAAAGGGATACCGCCAAGGAGCTTTTCCAGAAAATGCTGTACGCCCTTAGTGAAGAGCAGTACATGTTGCTTTATGAGGAGTGCAAAAAATTACCGGATTCCGTCATGGAGTACTTCGATTTAAATTGGCATAATATTCAAAACGAGTGGTCATTATCCGACCACTTTATGCGGAACAACTTTCTGAATACGACAAACAACAGGATTGAATCTCTCAACGCTAAAGTCAAAAGTGTTGTGAAGCGGTACAGCAGTACGGAAGAGTTCGTGAAAAGCTTTTTCGAATTGATCTCGTGTTTCGATGTCGAACGCGATCATAAAGCAGCATATATGTACCAAAAGACTGCGATCCGATCGTTTGATGCAGACAGCCCAGAGTATTTTTTTTCGAACTTGCTCACCAAATACGCCTTCCGCTTTGTCCAAGAAGAACTTAATGTCAAGAACCGTGTGGATTTTATAATGGATAGAGAACAAGATGGTTTCGTAACTCGGATGAATGGGTTAACGATCCATACCAATCCCGAGTCTTGCAACTGTCTCTTCTTCGTCGCAATGAAGCTACCATGCCGGTTATTGATAAATCCTTTCTCCTATTTTTGAATCATCATTTCAATTGCTGCAATTTATTTTTATTTTTCCTTGTACTGGATACTCTATTATTTTAGTCGCTAATTACATCTCGTCCCCTGCATTGCACATTTTCTTGGTACTTGTGATTGTTTTACGCGGTTAAAACATTATCACGAAAGTATCATACGAAAATAATTGATTATTGCTTTTTAATTCTCATTTCAAGCGTTCTTCATTTTCTTGAAACTCGTGATTGTTTTAAGCAATTAAAACATTTTTACGACAGTATCATAAGGAAATGATTGATTATTTCACTTTAATTCTCATTTTCAATATTGTACATTTTTTTAGTGCTCGTGATTGTTTCACGCAGTTGAAACATTTTCACGACAGTATCTCAAGGATATTACTGACTATTGCTCTTTAATTCTCATTTTCTTGGTACTCGTGATAGTTTTAAGCAATTAAAACATTTTCACGACAGTACTATGAGAAAATGATCGATTATTGCTCTTTAATTCTCATTCTGAGCATTGCACATTTTTTTGGTACTCGTGATTGTTTCACGTAGTTGAAATATTTTTACGAAAGTATCATGAGTAAATTATCTATTATTTTTCGTTGTCCTTTTTCTGTTGAGATCATTTACATTTTCCTTTAATAATCCTTTCTTTACCGTACAGACACATTTTTGAAGTAAGAAAAATCTTGGACTTGTCACTCTGTGTTGCTGAAATTTGCAACGAACGATGGACCCGCAGCTATTTTTTCCGCAAACAAAGAGTTTTTACCGAAAATGAAAATCCTGTCGACATTCCTGGTCCATCAATCGTCAATGAAAATGTTCCAAAACATCGCGTGCCATCGCAAAATGATCGATATCGAAACGCCTATTTAGTTTCTAAAGACTTGGCAAGCTTGGCTTCTGAGGTGACCGGTGCAACCTACGTACGAAGGCTGCGTCAGTTGATGAAAATCAAATTGGCATGGTCTCAAAATGAAGAAATCGAAATTCTGTCCAGTCATTCAACAGATCCCATCGTTAGGAGTACCCCCCTTATTTCTGGAATCGATAATTTTGCAGAGCCTCAACCAGAATCTCAGCCGTGTTACCAAAATGAAGACGATATAAATTTCGGACATGATTCTGATGGAATTTTGAATTTGTTGACCAATGACAACTTCACTCAAAATCCGGGTAACATGGACTCTTTGATCAGCAGCCGATTGATTTATTCATCGAACGATAATCACATTTCGAATGTTGAACATATAGACGTCAGCAAAGGGGAGGAGAACTCAGTAGACGATTCTAACGAAATTGAGCAAATCATATGTTCAATCGAAGTGCAAGAAAATGCTGCTACATCATCTGACACACTTGAGCAACAAATGGCATTAGCCGAAAAAAATTGTTCCGGTCAAATGGAAATAGAAATCGAAAAAAAAATATCAAGAATCAAAATGCCTCCAATTATCAAGCGACTTGGCCGTCCCAAGGGATCAGAAAAAACTGTTATAGGGCTCCCAAAAAAAAGAAAATCATCCAAGATTACCTCACATTTGCCATTCAAAAAAAAAAGACAATCTCGAAAAGTTGAAACAATTTTGCATTGGCTGGTTGACAAAAAAACCGCAAAGCGTGCTTTAATCGAAGGAGAAATAATCGATAAAGGAGCCATAGAAATTCGAATTAATAACTTACCTCATGCTTTACTAGATAAAGAAGTTAATATCTCCATCGTTGAGCAATATTTCACAACCGATGATTGACAGTTTGTTAAAAAAGCTGTTGATTTACAAAAAGAAAAAGATGTTTTTTACTGCGGTCACTGTTCTATTGATTTAGAAGATACAGTCGATTCGATTGACAGTGATTTGGAGGATAGTATAATTGATAAAAAAATTTCTATCCGTTGTGATTATTGCTTGACGTGGTATCACTTACCGTGTGTATCTTTGCAAAAAAGTCCTAAAGTCAAATTATGGAAATGTCCAAAATGTTAATTTTAACTCGATTGATGAAAAATCAATAAGAAAAATGAATGCCTATTTTAATATTACTAGAGACGTCATATTAAGTGAAAACTTCGGTAAAAAAAAAATCCTTTGCTGGCTCCATTCATCCGTTAGCTCTGCTGTAAATATAATTTAAAAAAATGAAAGTTTATAATTTCATTTATCAATAGTATTTCGAAAGAATACTTCAAAAAAGATTTTTACCTGTGCAAAAAGGCTCCTTCTCTACTGATTCTGCTGGTTATATCGCACCTGTGAAAAGAAACTGAAATTTAAAAGTTTATTCATTCGCATTATGGGGAAAACTTACTATGCTGGTTCCTTCCTCCGTTGATTTCGCTGGATTCATTGTACCTGTAAAAAAAAAAGAATTAAAATTAATTAGTTAATTCATTAACATTATGGGAAAAATCTCTGCCGGCTTCACTCCTCTACTGATTCCGCTGGTTATTTAGCACCTGTGAAAAAAAAACTGAAATTAACAAGTTTATTCATGGACTATATGGGGAAAACCTATTATGCTGGCTTCTTCCTCCACTGATTTCGCTGGTTTCATTGTACCTGTGAATAAAAAAAATAATTTAAATTAATAAGTTTTTTCATGAACATTATTTTTAAGAAAACATACTTACCTCAGAAAAAGGCTTTTTGTGAACGAAAGTTTTCCTGGCAGTGACTGACCCCTGTAAATAAATGTGATTTCAAAATGTTATGAGTTTCATGATTTTGTTGTACCTAAAATAGTCATAAGGCTCCAGTGCATCTGTAAATAAAAGAAAAAATTAAAATTAATGAGTTTATTCATTAATATCGTAGAGGAAACCTTCTCTGCTGGGTCCGTGCCTCCACTGATTCCGCTGGTTCTATTGTACCTGTTGATAAAAAAAAAGAATATAAATCAATAAGTTTGTTTATAACATTATTTTGAATAAAATACTCGTCTTAGAAAAAAGACGCTTTGCGACGGAAGTTCTCTTAGCGATGACTGTCCCCTGTAAACGAATGTGAATAAAAAGTTGTAATGAGGTTTCTAATTTTGTTTTACCTAAGTTATAATCATAAATACCTGTAAATACAAGGAAAGGATCAAAGTAAATAAGTTTATTCATTGATAGTATTTTAAAGAGATACTTACCTCAGAAAGTAGAAAATAACACCAGCCTTCGATGATACATGTCGAATCGTATAACCGGACGATTAAGGACAGTTTATTCGTCCGGACATGCTTGGATACATGATTTTCCATTGTGACGGGACGACTAATGTATCCTTATTCGTCCAAAGGCTTACTGAAACGGCTCCAAACCGTGTAACCGGACGATTAAGGACAGCTTATTCATCCTGACATGCTTGGATACATGATTGTTCATTCCGACCGGACGACTAATGTATCCTTGTTCGTCCGAAGGCTTCTTTGAACGGCTCAAAACCGTGTAACCGAACGATTAAGGACAGTTTATTCGTCCGGCTATGCTTGGATACATGATTTTTCATTCTGACCGGACGACTAATGTATCGTTATTCGTCCGAAGGATTCTTCGAACGGCTCCAAACCGTGTAACCGGACGATTAAGGACAGCTTATTCGTCCTGACATGCTTGGATACATGATTGTTCATTCCGACCGAACGACTCATGTATCCTTATTCGTCCGAAGGCTTCTTTGAACGGCTAAAAACCGTGTAACCAGACGATTAAGGAAAGTTTATTAGTCCGGACATGCTTGGATACATGATTTTTCATTCTGACCGGCTGACTCATGTATCCTTATTCGTCCGAAGGCTTCTTTGAACGGCTCAAAACCGTGTAACCGAACGATTAAGGACAGTTTATTCGTCCGGATATGCTTGGATACATGATTTTTCATTCTGACCGGACGACTAATGTATCGTTATTCGTCCGAAGGATTCTTCGAACGGCTCCAAACCGTGTAACCGGACGATTAAGGACAGCTTATTCATCCTGACATGCTTGGATACATGATTGTTCATTCCAACCGAACAACTAATGTATCCTTATTCGTCCGAAGGCTTTTTCGAACGGCTCCAAACCGTGCAACCGGAAGATTAAGGACAGCTTATTCGTCCTGACATGCTTGGATACATGATTGTTCATTGTGACCGGACGACTAGTGTATCCTTATTTGTCCGAAGGCTTCTTTAAATGGCTCCAAACCGTGTAACCGGACGATTAAGGACAGTTTATTCGTCCGGACATGCTTGGACGTAGATACTATTTTGGGCATACATGTCCTTATTAATTTCCGCTTTTAGCCGCACCCGGAGTCAACGAACGAGGACGTAGCGGATATCTGACTCCATTTTTTTTTTTTTGTATTTTTTTTGTATTTCGAAACAATTAGCAAATTTTAGGAGTTACGTTGAAACTGTCGTCTTTCGTAAAACTCCCCATCCAACGTTACCAATCTTCGATGGTACAAGTCGAACGAATACGCTCGGCTTTTTCGTTCTTCTCCTCTCATGGGATTGTTATAATATTGAAATCGTTCAGCTACTTTATGTCGTCGATCACGATTGTAAGCTTTTCGTAGCGTGAACGACAAAAGTTCATGTAGAAATTCTTCACCAACCCCATTGACAATCGCAAAGTTTACAACAATCATACGATTATGATCGTTGAAATTGGCATTCCAAAATGTTTGTCGAATAAATCTTGGCTAGGTTTTGGCGTCGCCGATGACATCTTGAAGGGCAAGCCAAGGATTTTTTTTTATGAGCTCAATCCAAGTACTCGTTTTCGGAACCATTTTTCGTAATTCTATTCGTAACAGTTGGATGACTTACAATTTTAGGTGTCATACAAAAAGATGGAATCTAGAGGAGAATAGGTTGAACCTAGGTGGGATGTGGTTTCAGGGAAAGCTAATAAAATTTAGCTTCTGTATTGATGGCGCTGGCGTCAGTACAAGGACAAATGAACATGTACGTGTCAGTTCGATCTGAGCGGGAGTTATCATCAATAGACTAAGACACAAAGATTGTTTCCACGAGCGTACCAGTTACTTTTCCGCTATAGTTTAACTCTTCGAAGCATACATTTTTCCTTACGTGCAATCAGCTCAAAACTTTGTACTCGGGGGTTTTCGGGGTCGCTGATTACAAATCTGCACTCAAAATTTGGAAATTCAAGATGGTGGATCCAATATGGCGGACCACAGATGCAAAAATCGTTTGATGGAAGTAAAAGTTGGTAATCGGGGTTTTTCGAGGTCGTTGATTAAAAATCTGCACTCAAAATTTGGAAATTCAAGATGGTGGATCCAATATGGCGGACCGCAAATGCAAAAATTGATGAAAGCAAAAGTTGGTACTCGGGGTTTTTCGGGGCTGCTGATTACAAATCTGCATTCAAAATTTGGAAATTCAAGATGGCGGATCTAATATAACGGACTAAAATGTTCAAAGTAGCTTCGTGAAGATGAAACTCCGTATGTGGGGGGTTTTTTGAGTCGTTGAATTCGAACCTCAGTTCAAAATTGAACAATAAAAATGGCAGTTCCAATATAGGATAATGAAATACAAAATCCGGCTTCGTCACTGATACTAATCTCAGCTTACAATTTCAAAACGACTGGTTAAATGAAACATGAAAAAAAATGGAAAAGTGAAAAAAAAAATAGAAAAAATATGGAGCTATAGAAACTCGCTACGTCCTCGTCGTTAGCTCCGGGTAATGTTAAAAGCGTAATTCTATTAGAAATTTAGTGTAACGGAATCAATATATTGAGCAACTTTGATGTTTTAGTAATTCCAGTAAAATCTCCGGTTTTGGTCCGCCATATTGGATTCACCATTTTCAATTTCGGGATTTTGAGCTCGAATTCGTAATCAGCGACCTAGAAAACGTCTCTGAATTTATTTTTTGTGTATGGTTTATCTGCTAAATTAGGCATAATTACATTAATTGTCTAAAAAACGTATTTTTTTGTACTGTAGTGATGCTCAACATCCACTAAGTGCGACATAAGCCCTTAATAGTGATATTGTAGTAACAATTGATCTCTTAATATCCTAAATATACATTGACATTCGTCGTTATGCGCTAAAATATTTTTTTATTCGAGAAAAACAGAGTGGAAGTAGGTGACATACCAGTATGTCACTATGCTTCAAAGGATTAAAATCTTTATGATTATTTCCCGTTATAGTTGAAAATGTCTATGACTATTCCCCGCTGTAGTTTACTATTTTTATGAATAGTTCCCGTTATAGTTGTAAAAACTTTAAGTATTTCCCACTTTAGTTGAACATCTTTAAGAATGATTTCCCCTGTAGTTGAAAAAACTTTGAGTATTTCCTGCATTTCTATGATTATTTTCCGCTTTAGTTGACAATTCCTATGATTATTTCCTGCTATAGTTGAACATCACTAAGAATATTTCCCGCTATAGTTGAACATCTCTGAGAATATTTTTAACTATAGTTGAAAAACTTTGAGTATTTCCTGCTTTTCTATGATTATTTCCCGCTACAGTTCAATAGGTCTATGACTATTTCCCGTATTAGTTGACAATTTCTATGATTATTTCCTGCTATAGTTGAACATCGCTAAGAATATTTCCCGCTATAGTTGAAAAGGACTATGACTATTTCCCGCTTTAGTTGACAATTCCTATGATTATTTCCCGCTATAGTTGAACATCACTAAGAATATTTCCCGCTATAGTTGAACATCTCTGAGATTATTTCCCGCTATAGTTGAAAAGGTCTATGATTATTTCCTGTTTTAGTTGACAATTCCTATGATTTTTTCCTGCTGTAGTTGTACATCAATAAGAATATTTCCCGCTATAGTTGAAAAGGTTTATGACTATTTTCCGCTTTAGTTGACAATTCCTATGATTATTTCTCGCTATAGTTGAAAAGGTTTATTACTATTTTCCGATTTAGTTGACAATTTCTATAAATATTTCCCGCTATAGTCGAAATTTTTTTAGTATTTCCTGCTTTTCTATGAATATTTCCCGCTGTAGTTGGGGTTCTTGTTACTATTTTCCGCTATAGTTGACAATATCTATTATTATTTCCGGCTAAATTTGGAAATCCCTATGACGAATCTCCACTATAGTTAAACATCTCTAAGAATATTCCCCGCTATAGTTGAAAATCTCTATGAATATATCTCGCTATAGTTGAAAAGGTTTATGACTATTACCCGCTTCAGTTGTAAATTTTTATGAATATTTCCCGCTGTAGTTGGGGTCTTTGTTACTATTTCCGCTATAGTATCTATTATAGATAATATATTATAGATAATAATAGATAATATCTATAATTACTTCTCGCTATAGGTCGAAATCTCTATGATTATTTCTTGGTATGGCTGAAAACGTCTATGACTATTTCCCGCTATAGTTCAACATCTGTAACAATAATTCCCGCTATAGTTGAAAATCTCTATGATTATTTCCCGCTATAGTTGAATATTTCCAACATTATTTCCCGCTATATGCGATAATTTCTATAACTATTTCCCGCTATGTTTGGCGATCTCTAGGATTATTTTCCGTCATGTGTCATTATCCGTCCAGAAACAGCTTGAATTTATGAGGTTTGTGAGTGTGTGTGTGTGTGTGTGTGCGCGTGCGCGTGCGCGTGCGCGCGCGCGCGTGCGTGCGTGCGTGCGTGCGTGCGTGCGTGCGTGCGTGCGTGCGTGCGTGCGTGCGTGCGTGCGTGCGTGCGTGCGTGCGTGCGTGCGTGCGTGCATGCGTGCGTGCGCGTGTGTGTGTGTGTGTGTGTGTGTGTGTGTGGTGGGAGGTTCAATTATACCAATATATTGTATGAAATTTAAATAAAGAAAATATAACCTCAATTTCTAAAAACTGCTGAAAAAAAATCGAAGGCATCTTTAAATGGCTCTAAACCGTGTAACCGGACGATTAACGACAGCTTATTCATCCGGACATGCTTGGATACATGATTGTTCATTGTGACCGGATGACTAGAGTATCCTTATTCGTTCGAAGGCTTCTGTAAAAGGGCTGCAAACAGTGTAATCGGATGATTAACATGATTTTCCATTGTTACCGGACGACTAATGTATCCTTATTCGTCCGAAAGCTTCTTTAAACGGCTCCAGAACGTATATCCGGAACAGTAATGCTCGTTTATTTCAAAACTGCGTTATTTTTATCGATAGGAATGTTTTAATTGGATTATTTTAACTTATTTTTAATGTTTCAAAAAAAATTACCGACATTTTGAACGATTTTCATTTGGAGGAAAGATAACCTCACTTTTGGCTAATTTCCGGACGAATAACACATACTTATTCGTCCGGTTATTGAAAAATGTATGTCCGGCTGCATTACATGACATTATTCGTCCGGATACATCCAAAAACTATTCAAAATTGCATATCCGGATGAATTACGTGACATCATTCGTCCGGATATATCTTGAAACCATTGAAAAATGTATGTCCGGATGAACTATCCGACATTATTCGTCCGGATACATCTTGAAACCATTGAAAAATATATGTCCGGATGAATTACATGACATTATTCGTCCGGATACATCTTGAAACCATTGAAAAATATATGTCCGGATGAATTACGTGACATTATTCGTCCGGATACATCTTGAAACCATTGAAAAATGTATGTCCGGATGAATTATGTGACATTATTCGTCCGGATACATCTTGAAACCATTGAAAAATTTATGTCCGGATGAATTACGTGACATTATTCGTCCGGATACATCTTGAAACCATTGAAAAATATATGTCCGGATGAATTACGTGACATTATTCGTCCGGATACATCTTGAAACCATTGAAAAATGTATGTCCGAATGAATTACGTGACATTATTCGTCCGGATACATCTTGAAACCATTGAAAAATATATGTCCGGATGAATTACGTGACATTATTCGTCCGGATACATCTTGAAACCATTGAAAAATGTATGTCCGGATGAATTACGTGACATTATTCGTCCGGATACATCTTGAAACCATTGAAAAATATATGTCCGGATGAATTACGTGACATTATTCGTCCGGATACATCTTGAAACCATTCAAAAATGTATGTCCGGATGAATTACATGACATTATTCGTCCGGATACATCTTGAAACCATTGAAAAATATATGTCCGGATGAATTACGTGACATTATTTGTCCGGATACATCTTGAAACCATTGAAAAATGTATGTCCGGATGAATTACATGACATTATTCGTCCGGATACATCTTGAAACCATTGAAAAATATATGTCCGGATGAATTACGTGACATTATTTGTCCGGATACATCTTGAAACCATTGAAAAATGTATGTCCGGATGAATTACATGACATTATTCGTCCGGATACATCTTGAAACCATTGAAAAATATATGTCCGGATGAATTACGTGACATTATTCGTCCGGATACATCTTGAAACCATTGAAAAATGTATGTCCGGATGAATTACGTGACATTATTCGTCCGGATACATCTTGAAACCATTGAAAAATATATGTCCGGATGAATTACGTGACATTATTCGTCCGGATACATCTTGAAACCATTCAAAAATGTATGTCCCGATGAATTACATGACATTATTCGTCCGGATACATCTTGAAACCATTGAAAAATACATGTCCGGATGAATTACGTGACATTATTCGTCCGGATACATCTTGAAACCATTGAAAAATGTATGTCCGGATGAATTACATGACATTATTCGACCGGATACATCTTGAAACCATTGAAAAATATATGTCCGGATGAATTACGTGACATTATTCGTCCGGATACATCTTGAAACCATTAAAAAATATATGTCCGGATGAATTACGTGACATTATTCGTCCGGATACATCATGAAACCATTGAAAAATATATGTCCGGATGAATTACGTGACATTATTCGTCCGGATACATCTTGAAACCATTGAAAAATGTATGTCCGGATGAATTACGTGACATTATTCGTCCGGATACATCTTGAAACCATTGAAAAATGTATGTCCGGATGAATTACGTGACATTATTCGTCCGGATATATCTTTAAACCATTGAAAAATATATGTCCGGATGAATTGCGTGACATTATTCGTCCGGATACATCTTGAAACCATTGAAAAATATATGTCCGGATGAATTACGTGACATTATTCGTCCGGATACATCTTGAAACCATTGAAAAATGTATGTCCGGATGAATTACATGACATTATTCGTCCGGATACATCTTGAAACCATTGAAAAATATATGTCCGGATGAATTACGTGACATTATTCGTCCGGATACATGTTGAAACCATTCAAAAATGTATGTCCGGATGAATTACATGACATTATTCGTCCGGATACATCTTGAAACCATTGAAAAATATATGTCCGGATGAATTGCGTGACATTATTCGTCCGGATACATCTTGAAACCATTGAAAAATGTATGTCCGGATGAATTACGTGACATTATTCGTCCGGATACATCTTCAAATCATTGAAAAATGTATGTCCGCCGGAATTATATGACATTATACGTCCGGATACATACAAAGCCTATTTAAAATTGCACATGCGGATGAACTACGTGCCATTATGTACAGTGTTCGTATAGATGGGTTTTTCATATTTCACGATTTTCTATGGACGAATAAGTATATATTAATCATCCGGATATGTTTGGGTATAGTACCATTTTCGTAATACTGCTTTGTGAAGATGGCGTTGCTAGCTCATATATCCGGACGAATAATATAACCTTATTTGTACGGTTTCCGGACGACTAGACACAGCTTATTTTATATCTATCAGTCTCGTGGTCGGTAAATATTTTGCTACACACTTTTCTCCTACATAGTTTAATTTTCGAGAAAATGAAACGTTACACGTTCTCTTTTCATCACAGTATAAGGCGCAACTCTCGCTTTTCTCGAAATGTCAAGCGAATGGATTCTAGAGTACAGGAGGGTTTACTCCGTGCAAATTGCATAGGACAGGGTAAAGCCGAAATCGTGACTTGGTGAGGTGGTGCTGGCGACGCTGATGGAACACTACTAAAAGTGTTAGGCCCATCACACACGCATTCGCATAGCGTAGCATAACGTAGCATAAGAGATTTCGACCAATCGGGTAGCATACATGTGGACTATATATATGCGTTTGGAGTTACCCGATTGGTCGAAATCTCTTATGCTACATTATGCTACGCTATGCGTGATCGGCCTTAGTTCCGCGTGACAACACGTAATTTCACGTATGTTGGAGGCATTTATTTATACGAACATAACCTGTTCGTCGATACATTTTCAAAAAATCGGGTTCTCGTGCTCATATCCAGGCTGCCCGAGTGGTACACGAGCAGATAAAAAACGACGATATACGAAAATTACGAAAACGAATTACGATTTCGAAGAAAATATTGCAATTCTAACTCACGAATGTAAATAACAAAAATAATACAATTAGCGACGATTCGGGCACGACACTATATACAATTTATTCATGATTTTATTTCAGCACGACAGAGCTGAAATGTGTATATATATGTTTTTCAGTTATATGAAATTTTCGCTCATCCGTACAATTCAATGAAAAAAACATTGAATTTATTAAACTTAGTCCCTACAATTTTTTTCCCGAACGTAAATTCTACAACGGAATCGAAAACGATTCCTTTTCTCTTTTACAATAAAATGTTCCTCGAATGCAATAATAAGGTTTATTTAGAGACCATTCTCTTCGTTTTTTTGATAACTAAGAGAATGGTGTATGATAAACTCGTATTCGGTGAATATTTAAAGATCTTTGTCATGAGGTTATAAAGATCGCCGTCAGTTTTAACTTTTGATTAAAGTGACTTTTATTATAAATAGAAGAATGATAGTGTAAAAATAAAATGTAATTCAATAAATAAACTTTTGAACAGTGTCTAAATAAATAATTTTTTTATTAACCCTAGCCCCAACAATCCATTTTTCCGAACGTGAACTCTAGAACGGAGTCGAAAACGGTGCCTCTTCTCTATTACCATAAAATGTTCCTCGGATGCAATAATAAAGTTTATTTAGAAACAATTCTCGTTGTTTTTTTTTTATAACTAAGAGAATGGTGTAAGATAAACTCGTATTCGGTGAATATTTGATATCTTTGAACAGTCGTGAGGTTATAAAGATCGCGGTTAATTTCAATTATGGTTAAAGTAACTTTTATATATATAGATAGAAGAGTGATAGTGCAAAAATAATGTGTAATTTAATAAATAAACTTTTGAACAGTGCCTTAATAAATAATTTTTTTTATTAACCCTATAGCCCCAACAATTCATTTTTCCGAACGTAAACTCTAGAACGGAGTCGAAAACAGTGCCTCTTCTCTTTTACCATAAAATATCCCTTGCAAGCAATAATAAAGTTTATTTGGAAACCATTCTCTTCGTTTTTTATATAACTGAGAGAATGGTGTATGATACCACCCCAGATTTGAATTATATATGGTTTTAAACCACCTTAGAGTGGTTAAATACATGAAAATACTATTTGCCCTTGCAACCCAAAACGAAATCAAGTGATGTGAAATAATTTTGAGCGAAAAGATATTTAATATGAGAAAAAAAAATTCATAAGTACTTCACCAATTTTTTTTTAATCTATTGCTCATGAGATATAATTCGTAATCAATAAACATTATAAAAGAAAAACTCGCGTAGTACTTCGGCCAAAATTATTTTTTCCAATCAAACTTTTGCTCTCGAAACTTTGTGCGTATATGTTTTTATTTCGAAATCTAGTTTCGCTATGATTACTTATATTTAAAAACTTTCGGTGCAATCTGATGCTATTGGAGTATTTTTTCGGCATCATTCTTTATGGAATATTTTCCGATCCGTTGATCTGTTGACACGGATGTTTCGGTGTAATATTTTTTGAAATTTTTTTTTACAAAATGAAAAAAAAATCAAGTTTTTACTTGTTCGTTGTTCTTTTATGCGTCGTATCTTCTCAGAACTACTGTACGTTTTATGTAATCTAATAATTTTATAAGTATTGACAGTTAATTATGAAGATTGAATTAATTTCAACACTTCCTAGATCAACATTTCACATTGCATTTTTAGTCTGAATATAGTCTCGGTACACCAGCTCCAAATTCGATTATGTATCCATTTTTAGCCGAAATCATTAAAAGATCGCTTGAGCGACCTCTAAAATTTTTATTCAGGATTCAATTCTTTTGCATCACTCAGATACATACATAATATAGACATGTTTAATTGGCAAGCTATGAATTTCATATCCGAGTACGTACACAATATTGACATGTTTAATTAACAAGCTATGAATTCCATACAAAAAGTCGACAAATCCTAGCCAAAAACAGCATAAATGCTGTGAAAAAAGCTGAGACAAGTACATTTACGCCCCCCGAATAGTCGTTCCAGTTAATCCCCCCTCCCCCCACCATCCAGCGCTAAAATACCGATTCTCACAAAGATCTCTCCCCACAAAAATTCTTTCTAAAAACCAACTCATCATACAAAGTTTTATGTGTAACCGCTCTCATTATCTTATCAAATTAAGTCAAATTGTACAAAGGTCATAATTTCATTCTCGTAAATGTTGTGAGTTCACAAAAAGTTGATAAATAAATAGAGATCTACTAAAGGATATATGGCCAAGTACGTGGGATTTTTTTATGTTTATAAAATCTCCAATAATGTTCACATGTCATTTCTCTAATTAATGCTTTATTACAACGAATTATTATCCTATGACTTGGAACTACAAGGGCTTTCAAAAAAAAAAATATAGATTTGCATTAACCTGCGTGAGCTTAAACGCTATCACACTCTCATTTGTAGTATTTGTAGTATAGTTTTATTGGTAACAAATTGATAAAAGTTTACTATCGTACGTAGAGCGGATACGCACAGAGTACTTATCCGGCCCGAAAATTTTTCATAAAATTTGTCACATAAGTCAACATTAATTTACCATACATTTTGGCCTTAACTAGTAAAGTAAGCACAGCTAATTTGGAATCACAATATGCGGATTGTTTTGTATCCCAAATTATCCTCTTTTCTTTAACCAATTGTTATCGATGAATTGATTTTCATGTGGAGCATATCTCACGTTATTACACGGCATGTTTTTTCCGGTTTTCTAACATCCGGGGGAAAACTGGAGTTACAGAGCGTCTAAACGGTACTGTACACCCGAAATAAGTACCATTTACACGCACTTTTACACCGGTTTTTACTACAACTGGTTTTACAAAACGGAATAAGCCTGACATGTAAGAGCGGTCATCAATTGATTGCATTCCAAGGCGAGTAAAATTCGAATCTGCATCAGGAGATCCGAACGTTCGGGGTGGTTGAAAAATTTGTCGTGAACAAAAAAGCATATTTTTAGCTGACTAGTCGACAAATTTTTGGGCCGGACAAGTACTCTGTGCGTATCCGCTCTACGTACGATAGTAAACTTTTATCAATTTGTTACCAATAAAACTATACTACAAATACTACAAATGAGAGTGTGATAGCGTTTAAGCTCACGCAGGCTAATGCAATTCTGTATTTTTTTTGGAAAGCCCTTGTAGTTCCAAGTCATAGGATAATAATTCGTTGTAATAAAGCATTAATTAGAGAAATGGCATGTTAACATTATTGGAGATTTTATAAACATAATAAAATCCCACGTACTTGGCCATATATCCTTTAGTAGATCTCTATTTATTTATCAACTTTTTGTGAACTCACAACATTTACGACAATGAAATTATCACCTCTGTACAATTTGACTTAATTTGATAAGATAATGCGAGCGGTTACCCATAAAACTTTGTGTGATGAGTTGGTTTTCAGAAAGGATTTTTGTGCGGAGAGATCTTTGTGAGAATCGGTGTTTTAGCGCTAAATGGTGGGGGGAGGGGGGATTAACTGGAACGACTATTTGGGGGGCGTAAATGTACTTGTCTCAGCTTTTTTCACAGCATTTATGCTGTTTTTGGCTAGGTTAATTATAAAGAACTAATTATAAAGAATAAAGAAGAATTAATTATAAAGAACGGTGTAGCTAGGGCTTCAGGAATTGGCTAGTAACAAACGAGATTGTTAGATTTTGCTTCGCATAGACAACACAACCGCGATTGCGTATGTGAATAAGATGGGAGGTAGAAGATACCCAAAATATAATGCGTCAGCTCGAGAAATTTGGCAATGGGCAGAAAAAAGAAATATTTTCCTGTTAGCCTCATATATTCCGTCAGAAAGGAACGTGGAGGCAGACGAGTTATCTAGACAGAAAAACATTGATACAGAATGGGCACTCAATTCAAAAGCTTTCACCGTGATTGTTAAGATATTTGGTGATCCAGATATTGACTTGTTCGCATCCAGTCTAAATAAAAAATGTAAACAATATTGCTCCTGGTTTCCGGAGGCAGGAACGACAATGATCGATGCCTTTACAATAAATTGGTCGAGTTTGAATTTTTATGCGTTTCCGCCTTTTTCGGTGATACTCAAAGTACTTGCTAAAATTAAAAGAGAGGGAGCAGAAGGAATTCTAGTGGTGCCGGATTGGCCAAATCAAGTCTGGTATCCGTTGTTTAAATCTCTCTCTGTGGGAGAACAAATTGTACTTGGTCCAAATAATAACTTATTATATTTACCGTGCAGATCAATCGTACATCCCAGGGCCGAGGACATCACTTTAATAGCGACAAGAGCCTCAGGAAGGCATTTAGATGACAGAAAGTTCCGACAGAGGCGTTAAAAATCGTTTTAGCATCGTTATCACCAGCTACAGTAAAGCAATATAAATTAGCTTTGAAACATTGGTGGAATTTTTACAAAGCAGAGAAAACAGAATTTTTCAGTCCGGATGAAAACAGCTTGTTACGTTTCTTATCTGAAAAGTTTAAAGAAGGAGCTTCATACGGCTCTTTGAACTGTTTTCGTTCAGCTATATCTTTAATTTCCGCAGAAAAAATTGGTGATAGACCAATTATTACGCGTTTTCTTAAAGGAGTTTATAAGCTTAGACCTTTGACACCGAAATATACAGGTACTTGGGATGTCGCGATTGTTTTAGATTATTTGGCAAAGCTTCATCCGTTAGAAAGTCTATCATTAGCGGATTTGACAAATAAAACCGTAATGCTTTTAGCTTTATCGACAGCTCATAGAGCACAAACTTTTTCTTGCATTGAAATTAATAATATAAAAAGATCGTCGAAAGGACTCGAAATATTAATCACACAGTTAATAAAGACATCTTGCCCAGGGAAAAGCCAGCCCTTATTAATAATTCCAGAGTTTAAAGAAAAACCAGAACTGTGTGTCGCCTCAACAGTTCAGATTTACTTGGAAAGAACGGCAGAATATAGAGGAACCGAAACTAGTCTATTTTTAGCAACGAGAAAACCTTACAATAAGGTTGGTGCTCAAACCATCAGTAGATGGATTAAAGGTGTGATGGAAAAGAGTGGAATTGATACCACAATTTTTACGGCCCATTCGACTCGACATGCCTCTACTTCTGCGGCTTATGTTAAAGGCATTTCTTTGGATATAATAAGAAGGACAGCAGGCTGGTCAAAGAAATCAGAAGTTTTTGCTAAATATTATAATCGTCCAATTTAAATGCGGACATCTGATTTCGTGAACTCGGTTTTTGATATCTCGATATGAAAAAAAAAACACAAATACAATGAGGTTTCTTGACATTTATGATTTGCATCATATATAATACCTCCCGGGGGAAAAAACCTGGACAAGTACATTGGCGGTCCCGCGTTTCCCTATGATATCACAAAAAATCCAAAACGCCACTTAAATTTTTTTTTTAATGTTTACTAATTTTATTCATATCCCGGAGGGAAACCAACTATATAGATCACGAAATATCCGGCCAAAAAACCAGACTTCACAATAAATGTTACTTTGAATTTATTTCCACAGAACAAAACAGGAATCAAAACATTAAAAAATCAGCGTTATCAAGATGAGGAAAATACCACTTATAATTGGTGTGTAAGATGTATCAATAGTCTAGAAAAAAATGAAAAAGGTCAACATCTAAGTTACGTGCAGCAGTAAAATTTATGATATCAGTACTAGCACAAGTATTTCTTTGGTGACTGACAAGGAGACGGCACGACTGTGGGGTCGGGGATTTGGTCGAATTTTTTTGTGGTGAAAGAGGACCCCTAGCACCTCACGTGGTTAACGTAGTAGGATGCACTACTCGGAAAATTCCGAGAAAAATCGATTCAAAGTTTCCTAGGCGCCTTATGAGTTAAAAATGTCAAGCACTTGTCGAGCCGCCGTCTAGTCTAGACGGTATCAAGAGTCTAGAAAAAAATGAAAAAAGGTCACCATCTAAGTTATGTGCAGCAATAAAATTTATGATTAGGACAAGCATTTCTTTGGTGACTGAGAAGATATCAATATGGACGTACCGGCAACGTAGGACATGCAGTTGGTGCATTGCTTCCGGGATCTCCTAAGTCGTGTAGCCACTTTTGTTTTGGCTATGGCGCGACCAATGTTGCCAAATAGTATTTACTTTTATGACCTAATGAAACAACATTGCCCGCACCATGGCTAAAATAACGAAAAACAAGCAGGAACAGGAAGTTTCGCCTAAGATCCCATGCTTTTGTAATGTTAAAAAAAAAACTTTAATTTATGTCTGTACATGATAGCACAGTTTTGTTTGATTGGTAATAATTTGATGAACGTTCACCACCGTACGTTGAGCGTATACGCACAGAGTACTTGTCCGGTCCATAACTTTTTATTAAAATTGCTCATTCCAGTAAAAATCAGGGGTCTCTCTCAAAAATCAAGGGTTATAAATACGCACTTTTTCATTGTTGGTATTGTCTTATTTAATTTTTATTTTTTTATGATTAATCCCGCATAACGGTTTAAATTCTCATTTTCAAAACATAAAGGGCTGTTTTGATAGCTGGCGCCCAAGATCGTCAAAATGAAATGAACGGGGGGGATTATTTTGTGTGAAATTTGCGTGATCTTAAAACTTTGGATACAAATTTGACGGTGCATTCATAGCCTGCATTGATCTTTGACCATTCACCAGTGGTTACTTAGATCTTCTACTAATAAATAGTAGCTTTCCAAAGTATAATAACTTTGATTGCTGGCAATAGTAGTTTTCGAAAGTATGATACGCTGCATTGTTGGCAATGGTTTACTGAGTCGCATCTTCAGAAATTTCATAACTGAATGCACCTTATGTTAATGTAATTTTATGATGACTAAGAACACCATTTTATTCCGATTGAATCGACGTCGAATGTTGTGTATGATACAAGGCCATTCTCAAATTCAGAGAAGAATTGATTTTCTTATAAATTTCTGACAGCGAAAAGCAACGCATGCAACGAAAAGCACTTCCAATTTGATTTTCACTTGAATGAGCAATTTAAATAAAAAGTTATGGGCCGGGCAAGTACTCTGTGCGTATACGCTCAACGTACGGTGGTGAGCGTTCATCAAATTGTTACCAATCAAACAAAACTGTGCTATCATGTACGGACATAAATTAAAGTTTTTTTTTTTAACATTACAAAAGCACGGGTTCTTATGCGAAACTTCCTGTTCCTGCTTATTTTTCGTTATTTTAGCCACGGCGCAGGCAATGTTGTTTCATTAGGTCATATAAGTAAATACTGTTTGGCAACATTGGTCGCGCCATAGCCAAAACAAAAGTAGCTACTCGACTTAGGAGATCCCAGAAGCAATGCACCAACTGCATATCCTACGTTACCGGTACATCCATATTGATATCTTTTCAGTCACCAAAGAAATGCTTGTCCTAGTACTGATATCATAAATTTTACTGCTGCACATAACTTAGATGGTGACCTTTTTTCATTTTTTTCTAGGCTATTGATATTTCTTACACACCAATTATAAGTGGTATTTTCCTCATCTTGATAACGCTGATTTTTTTATGTTTTGATTCCTGGTTTGTTCTGTGGAAATAAATTCAAAGTAACATTTATTGTGAAGTCTGGTTTTTTGGCCGGATATTTCATGATCTATATGGTTGGTTTCCCTCTAGGATATGAATAAACCCAGCAAACACAGTTGTGACGAAGTTCAGAACTGATATGTAACCAATGATGTAACTAATTCATAACATAATAATTATAAAAGTTTTGAATAACGTTCGTAATTGTTGTAATTGGGATGTGTTCGAAATGTTTTGATATTACATCTTTGTGATGTGACTCAAAGTTGAAAATTGTATAAAGCACGGTGCCCATTTTATGATTTCTGTCCATATGACGTTAGTGTGATGTACTATTATCACCATCAATTAGACGTACAGCTAGTGCTGGTAAAATTATGTTGATATTATATTCGCCGAGCATCGTCCTATTTATATGGCATTTGTGCAAAATAATTACGTAAATGTGATGGACGATTATCACTGTCATCGTCATTTAGGCTTCGTTTTGAAAAAATTACGTGTTTGTTTCGAGATTAATATCCCAGCAAACACAGGCTTATATATATATATATCGATGCAACGTATTATAACGATAACATGGACATGAGATTTTTACAGCACAAATTTACGAAAATGTTACGAATCGATAAATCCGAAATTCTTGCTCCAGATTATAAGTGCACGTTTAAGAGATTTATATTTATTTTATAATTTATGCGTATAATTATGGATCAGTAAACATTCCGCATCTTCAAAACGGTAAGTACAATTTTTTTATTCTTAGATTGCAAAAGAAAAACAAATATGCAAGTTTATTATACACATTGAATTGTGATACTAAAACATATTGAATTCCTAACCTCGAAATGGAATTGAAATAATGATTTTTATATTAACTCTCCAATGCGGTGTTGGTAATGAGATTTAAATGCATTTATATATAATCAGAGTATACGATTAATTATTTCGCCAAAGATTTTGATTTGTATTATATATTACATTAAAATAAACTTATTGTGTACCTCGTGATCAAAACCCAGTATAACGCTCAACTTCGCTGATGATTAAGTACATTTCATTTGTTATTATGTAGCAGGTTCATTATTCCGTCAGGAATCCGCTGTAAAATGCCTAAAGTGAAGTCCAAGCCCATTAGCTGTGTTACAAAAAGACACCAACAACGATTGCGAAAAGCGGAAATCGCGAAGGTTATGAAGGATTTGGCAACTACAGGACATCGGATTATGACGACTCAACAAGCTCAACCATCATCGCATCCCAATGAAGTTCATGCCGAGCGCATCGCGAGTGACGAATGTGAAACTTTGGCTCCATCAACTTCAACTCAAGAGTGCACCGCAGTAGAAACATCTCCATTCGGTAGCCCTAGGTCAAATATTTTTCATCTCAACGATAACGTAGCTGCACAATCAGAGGAGTCCGCACCTGAGTCGATTCTAGAAAGTGCAATTCTTAACGAACAAGATAACTCTACGAGTCTTTCTATAGAACTCCAGAAGTGGGTGGTAGAATCCTGTATTCCGAAGACTGCAGTAAACAAGTTATTGAAGATCTTAAAAAAACATGTACCTGACCATGGCAAATTGCCAACAGATTATAGAACGTTACTCTCAACTCCTAGAGCAATGAACTTTTTCGAAATTGAACCTGGGAAATACTTTCACTTTGGTTTAAAATCTGGCTTGAAAAAATGTATTGCACTTTATTACCCAAAAGAAGAAATTCCTGATCAAATTCTGTATGACATCAATGTAGACGGATTACCACTTGCTAAAAGTAGTAGTGATCAGTTTTGGCCAATTTTAGGCAGTTTATGCACAAATTTTATAACTGAGCCATTTGCGATAGGTATTTACAATGGCAAAGAAAAACCTTTTGACTGTAACCAGTTTTTGAATTACTTGGTCGCAGAGATAAACTATTTGTGTCAAGAAGGCATACTTATCGACGAGAGACGCATATCCTGCAAATTAAATATCTTTGCTTATGACACTCCGGCAAAAGCATACATCACGGGGACGAAAGGTCACAATGCGTACTTCGGTTGCGGTAAATGCACGCAGCCAGGTAAAATGGTTACTAATCGAGTTACATATCCTGAAACGAATTCACCTCTTAGAACCGATGAATCATTTTCGCAGAAAAAAGACAGCAACTATCACAAAAAAAATCGATACTAGAAGAAATCGACGGTATTGGTATGGTTACCCAATTTCCCCTTGATTATATGCACTTAGTACTCCTCGGAGTAATGAAAAAACTGTTGTGGTTTTGGGTGAAAGGAAAAAAAAAGATCCGTATGTCAGACGAGAATATCGACATAATCAATAATTGGTTATTTCTGTTAAAAAAATTGATACCGAATGAATTTTCTCGGATTCTACGAACTTTGAGCGATTTTGAAAAGTTTAAAGCAACGGAGTTCCGCCTATTCTTATTATATGTGGGGCCTGTTGTTCTACGTGGCTGCTTGGATGAAAAACGATACAATCATTTTCTTAGTTTAAGTATCGCAATAAGAATATTAACAAGCAGAAAGTTTCATATTTCTTTGAACGACTATGCTAGAGCATTATTGAAGTACTTTGTCGAAAATTACGGTAAAATCTATGGAAACGAATTTATTTCTTATAACGTTCATAATTTAGTGCATTTGTGCGATGACGTGCAATTACATGGACCTCTTGATACATACAGCTGTTTCAAGTTTGAAAACTATTTACAAAAGCTAAAACACAAAATCAAACCTTCTGGACGATCTTTATCTCAGATTAGTTACAGACTGATCGAAGCATCCAACATAAAGAGGAAATACGAAAAAAATAATTACCCAACTGTTAATTTTCTCCATAAAGATAATCGCGATGGGCTCATAAAATCTTTAAATTACGAAAGTTTTATGTTAAACACGAAACCAAATAACAATTGCATATCCACCCACTTTCAAGAAACCATCTTCACAGAAAAAATATTTTTGCTAAATAATACAATATATTTGAGTGGAAAGAAATTCACTGACTACCGTCCATTCTACGAAAGACCTTGTGAATCAACAGATATTGACATCAAAGTGATAAAAGATATGACATACGAAAATGTAACAATTACTTCAATGGAAATTGCGGAAAAATGTATGCGAATTCCTTTAAATTCTACAGAAAGTGTTATTATACCATTGGTTCATGAACTTTAACTTAATTGTTTATTGAAACCGATAGGTTATAATTAAAGAAAATGAAAGTAAAAATAAGTTTCTTCGTGGTATCACACAACCATTTTATTACGAAACGTGGAATATTTTTATCATCATAAATGAACGATATTTTATCATATGTACAATTATTCTGCAGAAATATAGACACTTTTTGAAGAGTCAAATTTTGTATTATCGTCCTCGTGAGAAATGCACGGTTCCATATAAGACGGGCGCATGCGCTACGAGCCAGCATTGCGGCCTATCGGTTTCGTCATTTCAGTGTTCGTTTTGATTGTTGTCGAGTAAAGCGCGGGAAAGCTGGCAATATCTCAGTAATTCCTCAGTAATTTCTTATTAATTATCGGTTAATTGAAGTGTTATGTACAATCGGTGAGTTATAATTATTCAACAAAAATCACGCTTAATGAAACCAACTGATTGTTAGTTGGTTGTCATTTATTTATGAGAGGTCCGGTTGTTTCCGTTTCTAACCTCATTTTACAGCTGAATCACGTACTACAGATCGAAATATGTACGGTATTTCATGTAAAATATGTTGAATTGTAATTTTCCATGAGTTATTAATTTAAGAATCACAATTAATTTTAGAAGAATCAGATTAACAAGATGAAACCATACGCAGTAGTTTCATTTACTAACGACAGCTCCGCTGAGTTCGAATCAGCATCAGAGGTGCCCTCGTCTTGGCTCTCCGCTGACTTGGCTAAGTGTTGGTGGCCCAATACTAAAAATGTTACTCCTCTTATCTCAAGAAAAGTCACACCGGATAAAGAATCTCCAAAAAAATGGCAGTTATATGATGTTAAAGTCATTGGGTTTTACAGTAAGTGTGTTCATCATCTAAACAGTGATAATAAGTAGCAAAACAGAAATAAAAGCAATCAAAATAAATAAAAACGTCAAATAATACTCATAAATTTCTATAGTACTGTCTCACTAATGATAATTTTATCAATCCACCTTTTTGTTACAATTCTATGGTTTCAGACGACCTTTCCATGGCACGACAAAAAGCTGATGGACTGTCTATGTGCAGCAATAACTGTGGCGAATCGATTACATTAATTAAGTCTCAGCGGTCAAAACCTTTAAAGTTCATACAAGAGAAAGATGAATCAGCGAAGCATAGAAAAAAAAGATCTAAAGATCAACGCAAGGAAAAAGAAGATTACTACTCTACTTCCGATGAGTTGACAGAGGCTGTTGATGAAAACAGTAATATTTCAAGCCCACCGCAGTTATCAAAAATAGACTGCGGAGCATTTAATAACAATGATTTCTGTGACGGAGGCCTATCTGGAAAAAATCTGCCTGTTAAGACTTCTGCGAATAAGGGAATAGTTATTCAAAGTAACTTTCCTGTTTCACTGAATATACCTCAAAAGAAAACTGCTATAGAGAAAAGTCATCAAAATCAAGGTTTGTTTAAAATTTTTGTCCATCGGATGGCTTTCAATTTCATAAACTAAATTATGTATGTGTATATCTGTATTTCAAGGTCAAATCTTTGGATCAGAAAATGTGTCAAAATGGAATGATAAGACAACAAATGTGTCTGTGAATGAACATAACAAAGATATCAATAATATATCATTCCCGTTTGATGCCTCAGTACGTGATTACTTCATCGATCCTAAGTTGGTGTTGGAGCAATTTGAAGAATTAAAAGGTACGATTTTACTTTTAGGTAATTGTTTTTTAAATAAAACTATTGACAGCACTCTAAACATACAAACAAACATACTAAGATTTTTACCCTTTTTAGAAATTATGAAGAATACTGCGGAGAGAGTGGGCGGACTCATTTTCGAAATGAGAATTTTTTCAGAGCGTCTGGACATGATCGAGCAGACACTTATCAACTCCAAACAATTGTCAGCGGCTGATGATGATTACGCTGATTTAAAAGCTCTGCTACCGCTGGACACGACTGAACATATCCTCGAATTTGAAGCTCATCTGACAATCGGCGATTTGCGAAACCGATTTATATCGCTTATGTGTCAAACAGGAGGGAACAATACAAAGGATTGTATCATAAGAATGTTAAATATGGTGATTGGACCCACAGCAGCAAAAGCATCGTCATGGTGCGGACTCCGGGGAAACTTTAAAGTCGGCAATCTAGAGATTATGGGTGCCATCAAAGATGCTGTGAAAAAATCTCACGCGTGCACTGATAAGCAGTTCGAAGATGAGGGAAAGGAATGGTTTCGACAAGGAACGCAAAAATACGCGCGTCTCGTCAAAAATGCAAAGCTAAATTCCAACGGAACAGAAGCTCACGTTCCTTCTACCTAATTTTTTTTCCACTGATTTTGTATTCAATTTTTTGTTTCTCGATGAGAATTTTATTTTTTCGCGGTATATGTAATTAAAGTCAACGACATATTTTTAACAGGACGTGCGTATCGTTAGAAATGCAATTTCAAGTGGTAGTGAAACAGAAACTCATGTTCCTTGTACCTAGTTGTAATTTTTCATATCGATTTTGCATTCAACTTTTTCTTTAGTTCCTTATCTTCACGTCAAAAAAGCAAAGGCGGGTCTTCTGGAACAGAAACTCAAGTTCCTTGGACCTAATATTTAATTTTTTTTCTACTAATTTTGCATTTATTTTTTTTATTGGTAATCTTTCAGCATTTCATTGTTCTGTGATATATAATACTGACTATAATAAAGTTGAAAAAGGAAAACGAGTCTAGAAAAAATTTCATTCCAATACCTCATAACATTGCTGTCACAACGAAGGAGATGAGCGGCTTCTATGTTACATAAAATATCTATAAGATACAAGTAGGTTTGGGACGGTTCGGTTACATCGCGATGCTGCTACAGTTATTTGATGGACTTACGAAAAATTTTCGTAACGTTGACCCCTCGAAAGGACGATAAATTTAAGAACATTCATGCTTAATTTGCGTGGCCGGTGATGTCATGATTACTTCGCAAATAACGACTGTTATGGGAAACTTCCATAATTATTATAAACCTGTGTTTGCTGGGAAATTAGTAAACATTTAAAAAAAAAAATTAAGTGAGGTTTTGGATTTTTTGTGATATCATAGGGAAACGCGGGACCACCAATGTACTTGTCCAGGTTTTTTCCCCCGGGAGGGGATTTTTGCTATTTGATATCACTTCTTTTTCCTATAGTATTTTCATATATTTCGCTTTATATAGACTCCAATAGAGTCTGCATATAACAAAAAAACTTACAACGTGTTTGCATCATTACATCATCGATTTATTTGAATGACTGCTCACACTACTAATTCGACATAAGAGAATGAGACAAATTTTCTACCATAAATTCATTGTTATTGAGGGTGTATAAATATAGGAGCGTTTCGTTCCTGTGATAAGAAAAAAGTTATAATCCCGACAGCCAAAGCTGGCGTTCAAAAGAGCCTAGCGCAACTCTAACGCTAGAATGACGTTACAATTCAGCATTCTGTTGCGTAATAAACGAGAAGTTTGCCGCGCCATTTTCATCTTTCTTTTGCGTTAGTAAGTAACGTTACTGCATGACGCACTAAAGACGCAAATGTGACGTTATTCAGTACTGTTATTCTGACAGCATTCTAGCGTTAGATGATGACGGCATTCTAACGTAAGATTTCAACATCATTGTAGCGTTGGGTTTAAACAGTATTTTAGCGTTACGTTTTAACAGTATTTCAGCGTTAGGTTATGACGGCATTCTAGCGTCAGGTTTTAACATCATAGTAGCGTTGGGTTTGAACAACATTGTAGCGTTACGTTTTAACAGCATTGCGGCATTAGATTTTAACAATATCTAGCATTCCGGTTTGAAAACATATTTTACGATTAAATCCTAAACAAATTAAGACAAAAAATAAGAATTTTCTACATTAAAATATAATATTTGTTATTGTATAAGTGCATTTTCCGTGAATTCCCAGCAAAGCAATATTCATTAACGTCGAATTAATAATGTTTTGCTTCGAATTTATACGAGAATGACATTGTTATAACGACAATTAATTTAGTGTAGTCGCGAAAATTTGCATTTTAATCGAATTTTTTTTTCTTAAATAAATTTGTTGTAACCATTTGAAGATAGTAAATTATATACCCTCATCTGGAGAAAAATGAGGCATTCATGAAATTCAGAAATTCTCCGCTCACTAATGCTCTAAGAGAATTCGGAAATGTAACAATCACGGCGCACTTCCCAATTTGCTTGGCATGATCATTCTCAACTGGGTGAAAACCATCAGAGTTTGAAATCGAGTAAATGATCGTTATTCAGACGACGACAACGTGCTTCGGATCCGGCAGTATATGCTCTCCGGGCGTATGATGCGTGCTCGCGAAAAGCCTTTACCTGCGCCACGCTGTGGCCGGAACGAGAAGCTTCAACGCCCGTGCTCACTCGAATGAAATGGTGCCACTATGGCGCTAGATTGATGCGTATATCTAGCGTTCACACTAACGTCACAGTGATGCAATATTGATGGCATTTTAACGTTTTCATGCCATTAATGGGATGCATCTGATCTTTCGCGATTGCGTTAGATTAGCAATGTAGTGCAACCATCTCAAGTCATTTTTGTACGTGGGAAATACTTATATGACGGCCATGCAAGTCAAAACTATTACAGTGGTATACAAAATCCAAGAATCACTAAAATTTTTGCAACATTTAGTTTTTTTCAATCTCAACAGAATGCCTCATATTTATTTTGACCGATAACGCTGCGATTGAATCAACGAAATATCCTTGAATAATAACATCAATGTTATTGAATCAACTTTTTTTCCGCAAAAATAGTAGCGAATTCCAAAAAATGCGACATAATAATTGAACGAAAATGAGATACATATTTTATGACTACTTCTCTATTTTAGAGAAGCAGTCATTCAATTTTTCTGTTCAATGTGAATTGGCATTCGGAAAAATAGTTTGCATGCTGAAATTAAAAATCGAAAAGTAATAATGAAATATAAAATGTCATCAGTCGTACTATGAAATTTTGTCTCACATTTCCATTAAAATGATATTTACCGGAAAGCTTCAAATGGCATGAGCGTTTGGAATTTTTTCTGTCAACTTGAAATTGATTCTTCTGTATGATGAAAAAGTTAAAAAATGAAAAAAAAATATTAAAAATTTTATTTTAGATTTTTTAGTATCAATCGTCTTTATGCTTTGAGTTTTGAAATAATTAAATAGTTTAAAAATCACAATTACCGTGGGAAAACAATTTTTAATGTCTTATTTATTAAACCAAATACTTCAAACTATACATGTTAGAAAATTTCTTATTGTGTCACCAACGATTAAGGTGTAAGTAGCGCACTCGCTGATGGGTCAAGTCATTGAATAAAAAGGGAGGATATCTCTAGAACACAGCTAAATTCGATTGTAATTATAATATTTGTTAATTTTATGTACGTTATACATTTTTTCATTACCTATATTTTTCACACGTGTATTTAACATTCCATTATTACTTCTCGATTTTTAATTTTCGCATGCAAAGTACTTGTCCTACTGTCAATAAATATTGAGCAGAAAAATTTAGTGACACACTGATTGAATGATTTTTCTCTTTTTTAATTCATTAAGTTTTTATTTGATGCTATTGAAGGTTCACTACTTTTTTTGATAATTAAAATTTTGTTTTATTTTAAGTGTTCTTGCGTGTACACTTTTCGAGTGCCAGATTTTTTTTAAATCCAAAAGTTTTTCTATTTACTGTTTCTTGTGATTTAATACGTACGATGACTTCTTTTTTATACGCGATGACCTCTTTCCCTGCAACACTGCAGTTGATCGAGATTTACATTGTAATTTAATGCCATAATCATATTTACTTGGAATCAAATCAATTCAAAATTCAAAAAATTAAAAAATACATAAAAGTCGATGTAGCCACCTCTAAATATTGAGCGAATGAGCTCAGTGTTTTACAGAAATTTTGTTTCATTATTGTATAATAATAGCACGTGAATCCGCAAGAAAAAAAAAATTTTTTTTTGCATCTGTTTAATATACATATATCTATTAGGGTGATCCTCAATGTAGTCATTTTTGAATTTGTACTTTCTCAAGGGCATAAGCGCTTCCTTTTCGATAAAAAGAAATTGTCACCAAGTTTAAACTCTTAATCTCAATTTTCAGATCTTGCCCACGATGCCCAAAGTTTTCCATTTAAATAGCACGTAAGTTTTTCGTTTTCATCTTCAGTTATCTGTACTCGGCTGTATCTTATAATTATGCTATCGTCTCGTTATGAGGCTTGATTTGTAGATAATTCAATGCTCTTTTCAATTATCCGCAGTTTTTTGATTGTAACTTAAATTGTTTCACAAATATAAGTGTCGGAAGTCATCTTTTTTTTGAAAATTAACTTTTTTTTTTCTGTTAACTAGTGAACAGTGTAATTAACATAAAATATATAAATACAAATTTAGTAGGGGAATCAATGTTCTACAAAAAAGTCTTTGAAGCGAATTGCGTCAAGTCTTTAATTTGGATTATATAGCCGCGTAAATAACAGAATGTCCATTCAAATTCAATTTTTACTAGATAATAGCCAACATATTGATTTTATTGATAGATTTTAAATGGCGAATTTGTAGAACGGAAAATTTTCTAACCAAAACTGTACTTTTTTTTAATTTTGTAAAGAATTCATGGATTCAACGTCAATTTTCAAACTAACGTTCGAACATAAATACAAAGCTATCAATATGTCCTACATTTTTTTTCGAAGTTTCGTATAGAAATGAAATTGTTTTTTTACATTTCTCCATGCATTAGCCCTCGCTGAAAAATGGCAACAATGGGATTAAGATTTTTTTTGTTCCGATCGGACGAACGGACGGGTTTTTAGGAGCAACGTGTTAATTTTCCGTTCTACAAGTTCGCCATTTAAACTCTATCGATAAAATCAATATGTTGACTGTTATCTAGTAAAAACTGAATTTGAATGGAAATTCTGTTATTTACGCGACTATATCATCCAAATTAAAGACTTGACGAAATTCGCTTCGAAGATTTTTTGTAGAACATTGACTCCCCTACAAAATTGGTATCAATATCTTTTATGTTAATTCAACCGTTCACTAATTAACAGCAAAAAAAGGTCGATTTTCTATAAAAAAAAATAACTTTTGCGACTTATATTTGAGAAACGGCTTAAGTGATAATAAAAATGCTGCTGATAATTTAAAAGAGCATTGAATTATCTACAAATCAAGCCTCATAACGAGACGATAGCATAATTATAAGATACAACCGAGCATTAGATAACTGAAGATGAAAACGAAAAACTTTCATGTTATTTAAATGGAAAACTGTTGGCATCGTGGACAAGATCTTAAAATTATGCTTAAGAGCTGAAACTTGATGACAACTTTTTCTTATCAAAAAGGACGCGTTCAAGTCCTTGGGAGAGTAAAAATTCGAAAATGACCTCATTTAGAACCGCCCTAATATATATATATATATATATATATATATATATATATATATATTGTAACGATGTACAAAAATCCATACTCACCTGTTTCGTGGCGGAGACCACCACAGCACTCGTCTCCCTCAAACGCTGAGAAATCGACATTATTATTAGAAGGGATCCCGAACGTTGTTATAATTTATCCTACGCAGCCCTCAAAATTGTATTCATTGTCCTGCGATCCAGGCTAAACTAGCTCTCGAAATTGTATCTGCCCGCCGTATAAAAATTCTGTCTCCGTTAAGCACCGTCCAAAGTATTTCCGCGTCTTGCGCGCCCGTCGAGGTCACGAACAACAACTGCAAGATATTGAAAAGGAATAAGACAACGCACACAACAAGGAGAAACGAAGAGCCCAACAACAATCGCGTTTTCGCCACAACGAGACCCCCAAGAATCAACAACCCCTAGTCCCATCCCCAGGAACACAAGAATCCGTTCGCTATCACCTTCCCTCCTCGCTTCAAGAATTTTCCCCCCTCCCCTTCTGTCAGTCCCCTCTGTTCCGAACGATAAAATAATAGAGAATAATAAGATCACTCACCAACGGTAAGAGAAATATTCTCTTACCAGGGAAGGAAAACATCGCAGTCCTGGAGCCAAGTCGTGAGGACATAACCTCAAACCGTCATCGCTATCTCGAGGTCGGACAAGTAATCCATGGATCTCGAGAGAAAAACACAGTCCCACGGCGTCGAGGCTCCTACCGGTCACCATCCCAGGATCGTCGACCCCTGGACAACCCCGTCGGCGCGACGAAAAATATCGAAAAAGTCCTCGAAGGACAAGTCAACACGCGCGCACAGCCCAGACAGCAAACAATAAACTTCGAGGAGATTCAAGCCTGCGCGCCAGTTCGAGCCAACGACACGGCGGCGCGCTAGATCAGTACGCCGAGACACAGCGCCCTCTTCGCCCACATCGAGTCGAACGCCAAGCTCGGAACAGAGTCCCCTCTACCCTCCCCACTCCCCTTACCTACGAACGAGTCCACGTTTGAAACCAACAGGCACGTGATTGGGTACCGAGTTCGCGCGCGAGGAGGAATTCCCGCCACCAGCGAGTCACCCGCAAGGAAGGCGCGAGAGGGAGTTCTGTATAGTTAGCAGATGAATTTCATAATACTAATTTTTTATTGTTGCTATATCTTGGGAATTATTTATGCTATTTATTGACACTAATATCATAATTTTCGAAATAATAGATCATTGATAATAAATAAAAATGTATTGGCCGTATAGTTAGCAGAACGTAATGCAAAGTTCTTTCTTTTTTCGCAATCAACTAGAAATCATTTGGGAAACACATTAGCAATGCTAGAATAATTTGCGAAGTAATTATTTTATCATGATCACGAAACCTAAATCAATCAATTATTTCAAGAGAAATCCGCTTTCCTAGGTATTTTCTTGTATACCCTGGCTCTCATCTCTCATTGGCTACCGCTGCTGAGTGCGAGTAGAAGTGTATAACCCGTCAATTAATTGTAGTTATATCAACCATATCAACAATAAACAATATCAATTTAGTGCGAAAACATCATGTCTTATTCAACCTCTTGAAAAATAAGTATGGATGAGTGGAAAACGTACTGTGGAAACGTATACGGGTAACGTAAAAGTCGATAACCAAATAGAACATGTAATATTTAATATGATTGACGAAGCTGCATATTATATATATATATATATATATATATATGTAAGAGATGTATATATATTATATGTAAGAGAATCGAATAATTTGATAACTGTAAAAATAGTAGGGTGAGTTTGGGTCATCTTGCGGTTGTTTTTTGATTAGTTGGACATGTGGAAATAGTATTTTTACATGTCCAACTATTCAAAAAACAACCGCAATATGACCCAAACCCACCCTACTATTTTTACAGTCATCAAACTACTCGAATAACTCTTAAAAACTTTTATGACCGTCATCAAAATGACCAAAAGTCATCAAAGTACACGAATACCTCTTAGAAAAGTCATTAAACTACTCGATTGTCTTACATGGTAGCATGTCTAAATATCATGGTCAAAATATCACACGACAAAATATCACGGACAAAATATAACATGACAAAAAACACACGAACAAAATATCACCGCGACAAAATATCACATAACAAAAAATCACCTCTACAAAATATCACATGACAAAAAATCACTGCAACAAAATATCACGTCGACAGTATATCACAGCCAGGCATGAATTTATTGATGCTCAATGTTGTGTGTGTATGCTGTGAGTGTTGTACATGGCAGAATGGATAACGGTTCGCAGTTACGCCAGAGCGGGCGTGATTCCTGATATATACAGACTATTGTATGTAGATAAATAATAATGATAATTTAGTATCAATTCGCCTTGAGTCTTGATTAATTGTATTGAATTTGAGATTGGTGATCTTGCCGGATATGAAACATTGATAGAAAGCGAATATTTTAATAAACATCCCGAGGTATTGAAGAACTAAGTTGTGTATTTTGAAGAAAATTATATCGGTAATGCATTGACTCAAACCCACCCTACTATTTTCACATGTCCAACTATTCAAACAACAACCCAATGATGACCCGAACCCACCCTACTATTTCCACATGTCCAACTATTCAAACAACAACCCAAAGATGACCCGAACCCACCCTACTATTTCCACATGTCCAACTTTTCAAACAACAGCCCAAAGATAACCCAAACCCGCCCTACGATTTCCACATGTCCAACTGTTCAAACAACCCAAAGATGACCCGAACCCACCCTACTATTTCCACATGTCCAACTATTCAAACAACGACCCAAAAATGACCCGTACCCACCATACCATTTCCACATGTCCAACTATTCAAACAACAACCCACAGATGACCCGAACCCACCCTACTATTTCCACATGTCCAACTATTCAAACAACAACCCAAAGATGACCTGAACCCACCCTACTATTTCCACACGTCCAAGTATTCAAACAACAATCCAAATATGACCCGAACCCACCCTACTATTTCCACATGTCCAACTATTCAAACAACAACCCAAAGATGACCCGAACCCACCCTACTATTTCCACAATGCACTACGCAAATTCGGGCAGGTCGATAATGCGTGCTGATTTTTAGTTTAGCGTTTCCTTGCGTGTTTCAAATAAAATAATTTCATTGTGATATATTGTCGGGGTAGTTTTTCGTCGTGTGATATTTTGTACGTGTGATATTTTGTCCGAGTGATATTTTGTCCGTGTGATATTTTGTCCCTGATATTTTGTCAGTGTTATTTTGTCACTGACAAACTATCATGGACAAAACTATAACGGACAGTGTTTGTCACTGACAAACACTGACAAAATATCACGGACAAAATAACACACGACAAAATATCACACGGACAAAATATCACAGGACAAAATATCACGCGGACAAAACATCACACGTACAAAATATCACATGACAAAAAACGACCCCGACAATATATCACAATGAAATTATTTTATTAGAAACACGCAAGCAAACGCTAAACTAAAAATCAGCACGCATTATCGACCTGCCCGAATTTGCGTAATGCATTGTGGAAATAGTAGGGTGGGTGGGTCATGGTGGGTTGGTTGTTTGAATACTTGGACGTGTGAAAATAGAAGGGTGGGTTCGGGTTATCTTTGGGTCGTTGTTTGAATAGTTGGACATGTGGAAATAGTAGGGTGGATTCGGGTCATCATTGGGTTGTTGTTTAAATAGTTGGACATGTGAAAATGTGTGGGTTCAGGTCAACTTAGGTTGTTGTTTGAATAGTTGGACATGTGGAAATAGTAGGGTGGGTTCGGGTCATCATTGAGTTTTTGTTTGTATAGTTGGACATATGAAAATAGCAGGATGGGTTCGGGTCATCTTTGGGTTGTTGTTTGAATAGTTGGGAATGTGGAAATAGTAGGGTGGGTTCGGGTCATCTTTGGGTTGTTGTTTGAATAGTTGGACATGTGGAAATAGTAGGGTGGGTTTGGGTCATCTGTAGGTTGTTGTTTGAATAGTTGGACATGTGGAAATAGTAGGGTGGGTTCAGGTCATCTTTGGGTTGTTGTTTGAATACCTGGACGTGTGGAAATAGTAGGGTGGATTCGGGTCATCTTTGGGTTGTTGTTTGAATAGTTGGACATGTGGAAATGGGTGAGTTCAGGTCATCTTTGGGTTGTTGTTTCAATAGTTGAACATGTGGAAATAGTAAGGTGGGTTCGGGTCATCTTTGGGTTGTTGTTTGTATAGTTGGACATGTGGAAATAGTAGGGTGGGTTCGGGTCATCTTTGGGTTCTTGTTTGAATAGTTGGACATGTGGAAATAGTAGGGTGGGTTCGGGTCATCTTTGGGTTGTTGTTTGAATAGTTGGACATGTGGAAATAGTAGGGTGGGTTCGGGTCATCTTTGGGTTGTTGTTTGTATAGTTGGACATGTGAAAATAGTAGGGTGGATTCGGGTCATCGTTGCGTTCTTGTTTGAATAGTTGGACATGTGGAAATAGTAGGGTGGGTTCGGGTCATCTTTGAGTTTTTGTTTGTATAGTTGGACATATGAAAATAGCAGGATGGGTTCGGGTCATCTTTGGGTTGTTGTTTGAATAGTTGGGAATGTGGAAATAGTAGGGTGGGTTCGGATCATCTTTGGGTTGTTGTTTGAATAGTTGGGCATGTGGAAATTGTAGGGTGGGTTTGGGTCATCTTTAGGTTGTTGTTAGAATAGTTGGACATGTGGAAATAGTAGAGTGTGTTCGGGTCATCTTTGGGTTATTGTTTGAATAGTTGGACATATGGAAATAGTAGGGTGGGTTCGGGTCATATTTGGATTGTTGTTTGAATAGTTGGACATGTGGAAATAGTAGGGTAGGTTCAGGTCATCTTTGGGTTGTTGTTTGAATACTTGGACATGTGGAAATAGTAGGGTGGGTTCGGGTCATCTTTGGGTTGTTGATTGAATAGTTGGGCATATGGAAATAGTAGGGTGGGTTCGGGTCATATTTGGATTGTTGTTTGAATAGTTGGACATGTGGAAACAGTAGGGTGGGTTTCAGGTCATCGTTGGGTTGTTGTTTGAATACTTGGACGTGTGGAAATAGTAGGGTGGGTTCGGGTCATCTTTGGGTTGTTGTTTGAATAGTTGGACATGTGGAAATGGGTGAGTTCAGGTCATCTTTGGGTTGTTGTATGAATAGTTGAACATGTGGAAATAGTAAGGTGGGTTCGGGTCATCTTTGGGTTGTTGTTTGTATAGTTGGACATGTGGAAATAGTAGGGTGGGTTCGGGTCATCTTTGGGTTCTTGTTTGAATAGTTGGACATGTGGAAATAGTAGGGTGGGTTAGGGTCATCTTTGGGTTGTTGTTTGAATAGTTGGCCGTGTGGAAATAGTAGAGTGGGTTCGGGTCATTTTTGGGTTATTGTTTGAATAGTTGGGCATGTGGAAATAGTAGGGTGGGTTCGGGACATCTTTGAATTGTTGTTTGAATAGTTGGACATGTGAAAATAGTAGGGTGGGTTCAGGTCATCTTTAGGTTGTTGTTTGAATACTTGGACGTGTGGAAATAGTGGGATGGATTCGGGTCATCTTTGGGTTGTTGTTTGAATAGTTGGACATGTGGAAATAGTAGGGTGGGTTCGGGTCGTCTTTGGATTGTTGTTTGAATAGTTGGACATATGAAAATAGTAGGGTGGGTTTGAGTCAATGCATTACCGATATAATTTTCTTCAAAATACACAACTTATGTTAGTTCTTCAATACCTCGGCGTGTTTATTAAAATATTCGCTTTCAATCAACGTTTCATATCCGGCAACATCATCAATCTCAAATTCAATACAATTAATCAAGACTCAAGGCGAATTGATACTAAATTATCATTATTATTTATATACATACAATAGTCCGCGTACATCAGGAATCACCACCACTCTGGCGTAACTGCGAACCGTTATCCATTCTGCTATGTACAACACTCACAGCATACACACACAACATTGAGTGTCAATAAATTCCTGCATGGCTATGATATACTGCCGACGTGATATTTTGTCCGAGATATTTTGTCGTGTGAATTTTGACTGTGATATTTAGACGTGCTACCATGTAAGACAATCGACTTTTCTAAGAGTTATTCGTGTACTTTGAAGACTTTTGGTCATTTTGATGACGGTCATCAAAGTTTTTAAGAGTTATTCGAGTAGTTTGATGACTGTAAAAATAGTAGGGTGGGTTTGGGTCATCTTGCGGTTGTTTTTTGAATAGTTGGTCATGTAAAAATACTATTTCCACATGTCCAACTATTCAAAAAACAACCGCAAGATGACCCAAACCCACCCTACTATTTTTTGTTCTCAAATTACTCGATTCCCTTACATATAATATATATATACATTTCTTACACACACACACACACACACACACACACACACACACACACACACACACACACACACGCGCGCGCGCGCACGCACGCACGCACGCACGCACGCACACGCACACGCGCACGCACACGCGCACGCGCACGCGCACGCGCACGCGCACGCGCACGCGCACGCGCACGCACATGCACACGCACACGCACACGCACACTCACACGCACACACACACACACACACACATACACACACACGCACATATATATATAAACTATAATTGATTATATTTAATAATAAATAATGATTAGGTAAGGTTGAAGGAAAGCAGCTTCGTCGATCAGATTAAACATTACGTGTTCTATTTCGTTATCGACTTTTACGTTATCGGTATACGTTTCCACCGTACGTTTTCCACTCATCCATACTTATTTTTCAAGAGGTTGAATAACACATGATGACGTTTTCGCACCAAATTGATATTGTTCATTATTGATATGGTTGATATAACTACAATTATTAATTGACGGGTTATAGCCACAGCACACTTCTACACGAACCCAGCAGCGATATCCAATGAGCGATGAGAGACGGGGTATACCAGAAAATCCCTAGGAAAGCGGCGGATTTCTCTTGGAATAATTGATTGACTTAGGTTTTGCGTTATCGTGATAAAATAATTACTTCGCAAATTATTGTAGCATTACTAATATGTTTCCTAACTGATTTCTAGTTGATTGTTAAAAAAAAAAGAACTTTGCATTACGTTCTGCTAACTATACGCCCAATACATTTTTATTTATTGTCAATAAACTATTATTTCGAAAATTATGATATTAATGTCAATAAATGGCATAAATAATTCCCAAAATATAGCAATAATAAAAAATTAATATTGTCAAATTCGTCTGCTAACTATACAGAACTGCGAGAGGGCGAATCTCCTACAATTACTCTCCATCACGACGCGGCGTGAGTACCGTAGCTTTCGAGACGAGCGAAAATAAAATTCAAAAAAAGACGAAAATTGCGAGCCTCCGATCCGGCAGGACTAAAGAGGACCGAGCGAGACTCGTGGACGATTTGTGAAGCGATAAGATAAATCCACGAGATTAAAAGTAAGTCGTTTTTCGTTCCTTGCATTCGCGACGCGTGGAAGCTCTTGTCGGCCATAGTAGCCATTACACGCTGTACGACGCGTGGCCCTGCCAGATTTTTGAGTCGTATTTTATTAATTTTTGGAGCCCTTCTGGCTTATAAGCTCGACCCCCTTTTGTTGTTGATTAATTGCGGAAACTAATTAAGTGCGCGACGAGTGCTATGGTGTTAATTTAAGGCCGTTAGTTAGTGATTAAGCGAAGCGTGCTTTTCCCCCTCCCTTCCGGTGCTATAGACAAGTCCCGTCGTTCGGTCACGCGTTGGCCGAAACGAACCAAACATTTTGTACGATCTTTTCGAGTGACATTTTTTTCTTTTCTTGCGTCGCCATTACGGCAATTACCAGTGACTTAATTGTTATTATTTATTTCTTTTTAATTTTTTTTTGCGATTGGTTCGCACCACCCAATATTACTGGCGCCGATTAGGCCTTATTCCATTTTCGTCGTCACGCCATTGTTTGTCGGCGTATAGTCACGTGCACGACCTCGCGACCAAACAGTTCGATTTATTATTTTATTTTTTTTCTCTTTATCTCGTCGTTGTCACACGAGAGATACTTAGCTTTGCGTAAATTGTAACAGGAATTAAGTCCTCATTTTGTTTTTCTATTGTTATTTTCTCTCTCCCCCGTCGAACCAATTGTTCGAAAGTTCACGGGTATTAAAATAAGACGCCTGAGCTATCAGGGACCCTCTGTCCTTGAGATATTATTTTTCTTCTTGAATCTAGTTATTCATGCTCCGAGCTAGGCCCAATCAGTTAGAATTATTATTTCCCCTTTTTATATTTGCGGCCCCTTAAACCTAAGTTCCATAATTTGTGATAAAAAAAGGAGAATAAGAGTATTTCTTTCGTTAATTTTTTTATGTTAAAAATTAACTGGCGCCCAATGAATTAAATTATTGTTTTGTTTCCGTGCAATTAACCCATTAACGCCGAAGAATCGTGTTTTTTTTTCTCATTTTCAAGCTAGATTCTTATCATCGAAAAAAAATCATTTGCAAATAAAAAATATGTTCCCTTGTACTTTCGAGTGTCCCCTTTCCGAATCCGGAGTCAAAATTGAGTTTTGTCCATTAGAAAAAAAATATGGCCGTTTTTAAACAAAAAAAACCGAAAAAATCGAAGACATTTTTTTTCAATATTTTTTTTCTCATTGAAGACGCGCGAGGACCCCCCCTTTTTCTTCAACCATGAGTGCACAAAATAGTTGTAGTTTAAGAATATATTTTTTTAATTTGTCGACATTGACATTTTCACCCCCAAAATGGCGCTTTTCATCCCTTCAGCAGGAAGACAATTTTCACTCTCGGTGGCCGACAAAAAAAATATTCAAATCTGAAAGAAAATTGGTATCCCGGGGTTTTCAAGGTCGCTGATTACGATTCCGCCCTCAAAATTCGAAAATTCAGAATGGCGGATCCAATATGGCGGACCCAAATTCAAAAACTTACTTGAATCGGATGAAATGTGGCACTCGGGGGTTTTCGAGGTCGCTGATTACAAATCTGCCCTCAAAATTCGAAAATTCAAAATGGCGGATCCAATATGGCGGACCCGAATTCAAAAACTTACTTGAATCGGATGAAATGTGGCACTCGGGGGTTTTCGAGGTCGCTGATTACAAATCTGCCCTCAAAATTCGAAAATTCAAAATGGCGGATCCAATATGGCGGACCTAAATTCAAAAACTGTATGAATCGGATGAAATGTGGCACTCGGGGGTTTTCGAGGTTCTTGATAACGAATCTGGCATCATCATTTCAAAATTCAAAATGGCGGATGCAATATGGCGGACACCTTCCCGTTAACACCCAGTTATTATCTAACGTTTATTGAAGAATTGACAACTTTATATATTGACAAATTGACAAATTTATAGAAATTCATCACTCCGCATTACTCAACGGATAAACTTATAATTCCTTATTCTACTTAAGAGTATTACCCAGAGAATTACTTAAGAGCATTACCCAGAGAAAAGGACATGGTCGTGGTAGAAATCCTTTCTCCTTTGGGGTGCTTGATTTGAGTGAGTCCCCTTGCCTCTCACTTTTTGGGGTGCTCGATTCGAGTGAGTCCCCTTGCCTCTCACTTTTTGGGGTGCTTGATTGGAGTGAGTCCCCTTGCCTCTCACTTTTTGGGGTGCTTGATTCGAGTGAGTCCCCTTGCCTCTCACTTTTTGGGGTGCTTGATTCGAGTGAGTCCCCTTGCCTCTCACTTTTTGGGGTGCTTGATTCGAGTGAGTCCCCTTGCCTCTCACTTTTTGGGGTGCTTGATTCGAGTGAGTCCCCTTGCCTCTCACTTTTTGGGGTGCTTGATTCGAGTGAGTCCCCTTGCCTCTCACTCTTTGGGGTGCTTGATTCGAGTGAGTCCCCTTGCCTCTCACTTTTTGGTGTGCTTGATTCGAGTGAGTCCCCTTGCCTCTCACTTTTTGGGGTGCTTGATTCGAGTGAGTCCCCTTGCCTCTCACTTTTTGGGATGCTTGATTCGAGTGAGTCCCCTTGCCTCTCACTTTTTGGGGTGCTTGGTTGTAAATGCACCCTTTGCTTATCCCCGAAGCCTGATTACGTGTTTCGCTTTCATACAAGCACTACAGAAGTAAGCATTACAGTCCTTACAGTACGTATATGTTCTTATTGGACAGATTGAACAACGAGCTTGTTTGCTGTGACGGAAAGTATCGTGTGCTTTGTTCCGTTTTAGTTTTCCCCTCTCTAAGTAATATTTAGCAATCGAAATTGCGAATTGCTTTGAACCAATTTTTTTTGTTTTATCTCCAATTGCGTTGAAAATCACGACTGAGTTCACAATGGCGGCCTGTATAAATCTAATAAAGACGACCCATGTCCATTTTTTTGAGCGGATACTTGGAAGCAAGTTGTTGCAATGTCCATCGTGAACGTCTACTCCGCCCATGAATTTATTGTAGAGATGAAATGCTTGTGGAAACGGAATCTCAATTTTTGAATGTGCACTCGAGCTAAATCTCTTAGACGGTAATAGAGGAGTCACCCCTGCAGCGGTAGAAGCGATCGAAACTGGTTTCGAGTCTACGATAGTTATGTAGTTTATTCCGCTGTTTTGATCATGCTTTACAACATACGTACCTCGTGGAGACTTTTTGTCGATTACATTTTTTTCTTTGACTCGATTTTCTCTTATAGTTCCTGTACATTGTAAACCTAACTTTTTCAAATGTACTAGGAGATCGAAATTCGTAAAAAAATTATCGCAGTAAAGATGGAACTGAGATATCTTCTTAGGAGGGATAGATTTGAGAAATGGATCCAATAATTGCATCACTACACGAGAACCTAGAGCACATTTACCCAATTTATCTCCAATTGATGAATTTTTTCCACAATATAAATCGAGATTCAACAGGTATCCATCGGCGGTGCAAAGACCCCAAAATTTTAGTCCGAATCGTATGGGTTTTCCCCGGATAAACTGTTTTAGCGATGTTCTTGCATATGATTTGGCCATCATTTCGTCAACAGATAACGCAGTCTTCCACAAGCCAAACTGACGAATATTTCTCTGAAATAATTGTAGTAATTTACGAACGTGCCATGCCTTATCACTGGGATCATTGTCTTTAGGCATCGAATACTTTAATTCTGATTTGATTTTCTCAAATGTATCGCGTTGCATTGCAGAAGAAACCACCTCACATAATAAGAAGGGATCAGATGACCAATAGTCTCTTTGAGATTTTCTTTTATTGAACGAGCTTACAATGATGATGCCAATGAAAGTATTCAAATCATCCAACTGCAATTCAAACCCATTCTCTTTACATGAGTCAATAATGTATGTTTTCATTTCCATGCAGAAAAACTTTTCAAACAGTTGTATCGGCTCACTTTTTTGAATACTTTTTTTTACACCGTCAGTTAGTAATAATTTGTCTTCAGTCTCATTCGGGTAGCTCTTTTCACCAACCATCCACTTATATTGGTGATCTCCTTCCAATTTACATTGATTATCTGTGTAATTTTCCGATGCTTGTTTATAAGTGATACTCGAAAGGTGATCGTTTGATTCAAAATCAGAATCGGAATCACTAGAACAACCAGAATTGTCTGGATTCGGAATCGCGACGAGCTCGTCACAATTATCGTCAGAAGTATCCATTTCAAACTCTACATGAGAAGGAATAGATTGCCTTGGTCGTTTTCGAGACATAATGGTAATATTGTCAATATGCTCACGCTGCCGATGAGATAAAAATTATCGAAGAAGTGAATTCACTCAGGAGCAATAAAGATGATAAAACAATATTTTATGAATAAATTTTGTTGAGGTACTGAGCTGAAATTTAGGTATATAAGTGAGTTCGATTTAGTCTCAAGACAAGTTCTACGAAAACAGAAACCAAATTATTCAGATAAGGAATATTGGCAGACCTAAAATGAACACAAAAATTCTGAGCTAATATTTTTTACAGAAAATAAAATATCATTAGCAATGTGAACGATCCGCACTCCACAAACATGAAAAATTGAAAAAAGATGTGATAGGCATATACAAAACTTATTTGCAGACAGAAATATTCATGGATAATAAATATATTTGTATCAGGGATAATATTCAATGATGACCCGTATAAACAAAAACAAGATGAAATGTAAGAAAATCGGAGATTTCTCAACCTCTGCAATGTCAATTTTTATTCGACACATGAAAAATATAATATATGATCATAAAATGTGAATCAATTGAATGATTATTATTTACATTTATATAAAGTTGTCAATTCTTCAATAAACGTTAGACAATAACTGGGCGTTAATGGGAAGGTGTCCGCCATATTGCATCCGCAATTTTGAATTTTGAAATGATGATGCCAGATTCGTTATCAAGGACCTCGAAAACCCCCGAGTGCCACATTTCATCCGATTCAAGTAAGTTTTTGAATTCGGGTCCGCCATATTGGATCCGCCATTTTGAATTTTCGAATTTTGAGGGCAGATTTGTAATCAGCGACCTCGAAAACCCCCGAGTGCCACATTTCATCCGATTCAAGTAAGTTTTTGAATTTGGGTCCGCCATATTGGATCCGCCATTCTGAATTTTCGAATTTTGAGGGCGGAATCGTAATCAGCGACCTTGAAAACCCCGGGATACCAATTTTCTTTCAGATTTGAATATTTTTTTTGTCGGCCACCGAGAGTGAAAATTGTCTTCCTGCTGAAGGGATGAAAAGCGCCATTTTGGGGGTGAAAATGTCAATGTCGACAAATTAAAAAAATATATTCTTAAACTACAACTATTTTGTGCACTCATGGTTGAAGAAAAAGGGGGGGTCCTCGCGCGTCTTCAATGAGAAAAAAAATATTGAAAAAAAAATATCTTCGATTTTTTCGGTTTTTTTTGTTTAAAAACGGCCATATTTTTTTTCTAATGGACAAAACTCAATTTTGACTCCGGATTCGGAAAGGGGACACTCGAAAGTACAAGGGAACATATTTTTTATTTGCAAATGATTTTTTTTCGATGATAAGAATCTAGCTTGAAAATGAGAAAAAAAACACGATTCTTCGGCGTTAATGGGTTAATAAATTATTTTTGTTATCTTGATTCTCCCAACAAATTTTGTGTTTCGTTTTCTTTATTGAAATTTATTTCTCCCCATTTATTTTCTTTCCTATTTTTTTTTTTGCTATTTTCTTTATTTTTTTTGTTCTCTTTCTTGGCGATTTTGTGGCGAAATACGTCACAATATATATATATATATATATATATATATATATATATATATATATATATATAGAATCATGCAGCTTGATCGTTTGGGCTGTCCCCCTCTTGCGACAAACGTTTACATTGTATTTGATCTCTATCGGTTTATGGTTGTAATAAATGTAACACGATACAAATTACCGTTCCAGCGTAATACAGCAAACACGGCTTATTAAATAAGGATAGTTAATTTATGTATAAAGTATTCCAGGCAAAACCTATCAGTCCGTGACGATGGTAATTTTTATTTTTTCAACAAATTGTTATCTCTTAGTACCTTCCAAAAAGAATTTTCAAGAACATTTTTAAATATGAATCTGCTTTTTTAAATATTTTTTCTCCCTTGCATTTCCTTAAGCAATGAACTTGTGGGTGCAAAAAACGCAAAAAATGGAAATTGATCATATGCACTTTGTAGTTTTAAACTAAAAATAATTCTGTTTCAAAAAAAAATATTCATTTAAAACAAAAAAATATATATAAAGTAATTCTGATATTGGATTGTATATTTTCTTATTCACGAGTCCACTCCTACAGACATTTGGAGCAAAAAGAAAACGATAAAAAAATTCAGGATGTATGATTAATAATTAATTGGTTTACACGTCACAAACAATGAGAAAAATGCGAGAGAAAATATGTCTTGAAAAATGTGTAATGGTTTAAAAAAAAACAAACTAAAAATTGTCTAAGTTTAGGGAAAAATAATCATTTGGTTGCGACAAGTGCGGAAAACATCAAATTACGTTGAGCCTTAAGTTGCTGCATGATCCGAAGGTGCATCTTACAGGAAGACAAGTGTGAAATGCATTATAAGTCAAGGCCCTCAAAAGTTAAAAAAAAAAAAACAATAAAACCGGCATGCTCACTTGAAATGCATCAATATACTTCTTATCGATCACGCAAGCTCACTGATTTCGCAACAGCAAAATAGTGATTGATATCAAATTTGGTCAGCAGTCTAATGAATCTGACGTGACCGATTGCCAGCGGTTCTCCCGAAAAGATGCCAAACGTAACGTGGCGAAGCTGTCAGAAGCGCGATTTCTGGAAAAAACAGACATGGTTGGTAATACGTCATAAGAAAGGACATCCCTTGCGATGAAAATAACACCCCTCTGCTGTTTTCCGTACGACAATTCTAGACCGAGTTTCACCCCTTTAAAGCGAAAATTGATTTTCAACGATATATCTCGGAATCTAGTCGATAAATTTCGACTAGATCTCTCAAGACATAATTTTCAATGGTACCTTACAATCTGGATAGCTTGTTTTTTCCCGGGTATGCTCTTAAGATAGAGATCTCGGCGCTCCCGCAATGCCCCGAAGCGTTTCGATCCGTTTTTTTTCAGTGAATCCGATCAAATTCAGCTTTGTAACGTATTGCAAGTTGTAGTTGACATTTTAACGAAGAAAAAGCATCCTACATAGTCCCGGAGAGTTTACGGGAAGAGATTGATTTTGCGATTTGAAAAAACGCTTCAATTTCGGACATACAGCACGTGCTTTGAAACGGGCAAAATCGATGAGAAAAATAGGTTCTTACGAAAATTATTTGCACTAACATTCACAAGACGGCCGTGATCGTACGTCTTTTGCCTAGTTTCGAACGTTTCTTCGTTTTGAAACTGACGTGCGACAATGGCCGTGTTGTGAAATTTAGTACAAATCATTTTTGAAAGAACCTATATTTCTTAACCCTTCGGCTGCACACTGGTACAAATTTGCACCACCAATTGTGCTTTTTCCTGGATTTTGTACAAAATACAATTTCAGATTGGTTCTTTAATGATGAACAACTGAGAACATGACATTTAACTATAGACTGCTGCAATTGTTTCTTTGTTTTTAATCTCTAAAATGTATACCTTACAAGAAGTTACTTATATAAACATTATAATAATTTATGAACGAGGCAAAATTTTGAACCCTTTGGCTGCACACCTATTTTCAAACCCTTTAGCCTGGACACTGGTGCGAATTTGCACCAGCCATTTTTCAAACGCTTGTATCTCTGGCTTAAATAGTCCAATTTTAATTTATCATAATCGAAATGAAAGAAAAACATGATGTAATTTTGGAGGGAAAAATAAAAATTGTGTTTTACACAGAATGTAGATGAAATGCAAAATTGGCTATGCAAATTCGCATCCGTATGCAGCCGAAAGGTTTATGTCAATGTCATTCCCTGATCTGTGCAAAAACATTTTTTTTCAATATTGTTAAATTTTCAAATAATAGCTATGATTTTTTATTAATTCCATTTTTAACCTTCAAAGAATATACCTTTGAATAGTTTTCTCTAATTACTTTAATATGATACCCCAATCAACACATTAGCAATTTTATTTTTAATTTTTTAATTTTTATTTTCAACTAAATTCGTCATTTTTTTAATGCAACGATGCAGCCTGAAACACTCTTAGAATGGAGACGAAACGATTGATCCATCATACATTGAAAGCGGTCAAATATATTTTTCCCTGTGAAGGTATCCATGAATTTACATATATACATAGGGTGCTAAAAGTATAATCCAACCATCTTTGCCGTTGTCGGGTAGAAAGAACACCAAATCCAAGAATCGCTTGGTTATTTCTTGCTCAGAAAAACATTTAAAAAAAGAGGAAAAATCTCGGGAATTGAAAGAGGTCCGGGTTTCGAAAAAAAATTTCATTTGAAAATGGCGTAAATTGGAAACGTACACGATGCTTCGCACCATTATTACATTCGAAAACCCTGATTTATAAAAATATGAAATATGAAAAAAAAGAAATACTTTTTGCTCACCGAAATGTTCATTTTTTTAATTAACAATTCTGTCGCATTTTGTCGTCAAGTTCCAACCTTTCTCTTTCAAATACTGCAAGATATTTTAGATCATTTTTTTAATTGTAGGAGACGAATTTTAATGAGTCGTGCATGTCTAAAAAGGGTTTCGAAAGTTTTTTTTTCAAATAAAAAAAAAAAACTGATCTCAAAGAAATGCTAAAAAAGAAATTATAAATATATTGAAACTCAATCATACGGAACCGTCCTTATACACGAAAAGCATTGTAAGTCGGTGCCAAAGCAATTCAAAGTTATTGAGACAGAAATATAATTACAAACTCTTAATTATAGGAATTGCATATTAAAGATAGGGTTTCTGTTTAATTATTTTCACATTTACTTCATTTTTTTGTATATAAGAAAGGTTCTCTACTATTGGGTTTCAATACATTTATCATTTAGTTTCGAGAGCTTTTTTAACGTCATATTTTTTTGTAAAAAAGTTGATTATTTTACGATTTCTTTATATTCAAAATGATTTTTTAAATAATATATCATACTTTTAGTTTGTTAAAAAAATTGAATTCCAATTTGAAGAATTTAAGAGAGATCTCTTATAACAATATTCAAGTTATCATGAAATCGTGACAAAATCCATATGAGATCACCTCGAGAGTTTCTTCTCTCAAGCAAAAATTCATTCAAATTGTTAAGCCTGATGAAAAGTTATCCCTGAACATACATGAAAAAATAAAAGAAAGTGGTCAAGGATAAACCTCCTTTTTTGAAGTCGGTTAAAAACCATTATTTTTCCGAATGCGCTCCTATTTTTAACAGTTCATCAAATAATTCACTTTTGAGTTATTAAAAAATCTCGAATACTACAGAAATGGCGACGTCTTAAGGCGCTCTATCAGTCATTCTGTCGGTAAAAATGCTGCTCCACATTTTTCTCGGACACAGCTGAGTTTTCGACAAAAATAAAAGTTATTCATTGTTCTGCTTCCATCTGAAAATAAGGTGTAATTTTTCTTTTTCTCGAAGTATCGCGTGTGCGAGAAAAATGTGAATCCGCTTTTCAGCTATCTCTCTCGTACTTATGCAACTGATAGAGTGCCTTGAAAGACACTTGGGTGAATAATACTCGATGTGCCGTTCAAGGGCTGATAGATATTTTTGTTTATTCGCTAAAGATTGAAATTTTCAGCGGATCCAGATTTGCAATGGGGTGGTGAACAATTTCTTTTCTAATAAAAAAAGGCGGTAGGAGTTTGGGGATCTCTGACGTAACAGATTCATTAAAAAAAAATTTGTGCTCACCCTGCATACTTCCATAATAATACGATAGAAAAAAATTTCATTAATGTTTTTAACACTTTGAATGCTGAAATAAATATCACATGCGAAAAAAAACTCCGAATGGGAATTCGAAAACTTTGAGATTAGAGATTCAAAAAACACCTAAATTTTGCATAAATTTCAGTGATTCTTGGACTTTGCGTACGACTATTACTAGGAATCATTGTATACATTGCTACTCTAACGCGATCGCGAAAGACCAGATGCGCCCCATTAATGGCATGAAAAAATTAAAATGCCGTCAATATTGCATCATTGTGACGTTAGTGTGAACGCTAGATATACGGATCAATCTAGCACCATGATGGCACCATTTCATTCGAGTGAGCACGGGCGTTGAAGCTTTCCGTTTCGGCTACAGCGTGGCGCAGGAAAAGGCTTCTCCCGAGCGTGCATCATACGCCTGGAGAGCATGTATTGCCGGATCCGAAGAACGTTGTCGTCGTCTGAATAACGACCATGTACTCGATTTCAAACTCTGATGGTTTTCGACCTGTTGAGAATGCTCATCCCAAGCAAATTGGGATGCGCGCCGTTATTGTTACATTTTTGAATTCTCTCGGAGCATTAGTGATCGGAGAATTTCTAAATTTCATGAATACCTCATATTTCTCCAGATGAAGTATATAATTTTGCTATCTTTAAATTGTTACAACAAATTTAATTAAGAAAAAAGAATTCGATTAAAATGCAAATTTTCGCGATTACAATAAATTAATTTTCGTTATAAAAATGTCATTCTCCTATAAATTCGAAGCAAAATATTATTAATTCGACGTTAATGAATATTGTTTTGCCAGGAATTCACGGAAACTGCATTTATAGAACGACAAATATTCTATTTTAGTGTAGAAAATTCTTATTTTTTATCTTAATTCGTTTAGGTTTTAAACATAAAATGTTTCCAAACCGGAATGCTACATGTTGTTGAAATCTAATGCCGCAATGCTGTTAAAACGTAACGCTACAATGTTGTTCAAACTCAACGCTACTATGATGTTAAAACCTGACGCTAGAATGCCGTCATAACCTAACGCTGAAATACTATTAAAACGTAACGCTACAATGTTGTTTAAACCCAACGCTACAATGATGTTGAAATCTTACGTTAGAATGCCATTATCACCTAACGCTAGAATGCTGTGAGAATAACAGCACTGACTAACGCCACATTCGCGTCTTTAGTGCGTCATGCAGTAACGTTACTTACTAACGCAAAAGAAAGATGAAAATGGCGCGGCAAACTTCACGTTACTAACGTTACAACATGAACGGCACACGCCACTATCAACGCAATTTTTGCGTCATTCTAGCGTCATTTGTCTATCGGGGAATGTTTTCAAAAGGGTTAACTACTGTAATAAGATTTTCCCGTCTCGGGTCCATCTGTCCCTTCTGAACTCCTCCGCAATTCCTCCCCAGACCATCGTAACCCGGCTGGAGCGGACTGGGCGCCAGGTACGAACGTACCGCCGGTGAAACCGACTTTCTGTTTGTCCACTCCGGCGCGGATGCGGCAGACGAGATAATCCCAGGGGTTACGAGGATTCAGGGTGGTCCGACTACTCAGCTCGATTGAGATACTTAGGGGTAGAGGGGCTGGTACGGGGCGAGAGTAAGGAATCGGGACTAACGAAAGAAAATAGGCAAAGACTAATAACTTTAGTTTAAGCAACGATTTATTCAGGTAAACTCGACGATTAGCGAAGCGCAGGTAGTTAAAGCCCAAAGGCAGGTAGTGGAGGCGACTGAACATGAAAACACTAAACTCAACTCAATAATAACGCGAACTAAAAGAAACGGTAATGGAAACACGAAGATAGGTAGTAGTAAGCAATCTATCCAAAAAATAATCCCGAGAGCATTCAGCGATGATGAAGTTGGTGTGCGCGACACTAACCCAGGTAGTTCGACCGAGAGTCAGGTAGCTAATGCTCGAAAGCCGGTAGCAAAGGTAACTTATCACGAAATTAATTAAACAACCGAAATAATAACGGAGTTAGTGTGCACGACACTAACTCAGGTAGTTCGTCCGAGTTTCAGGTAGCTAAGGCTCGAGAGCAGGTAGTAAAGGTAACTTATCACAGAATTAATTAAACAACTGGCACAATAACGGAGTTAGTGTGCACGCCACTAACTCAGGTAGTTCGACCGAGTTTCATGTAGATAAGGCCCGAAAGCAGGTAATAAAGGCAACTTATCACAAAATTAATTAAACAAATGAAATAATAATAGAGTTAGTGTGCACAACACTAACTCAGGTAATTTAATCGGAATTTAGGTAGTCACGGCTCGGAGGCAGGTAGTGCAGGCGATTTTACTCGGAACGACATATATGAAATAATATTTCGAGATAAAAGAAATACGAAAATAGGGTGAAATAAACTCGAGAACAAAATACTGAAGGGATCCGAGGCAAATAAGAATGACAACAATGCCTAACGTACTCGAGGCCGAGCGAGAGAGAGATAGCACGAAGACAAACCGGCGCGACGCGCTCGCGGCCGGCCTTGAATGCGTAACGCAAAATTGCGACGAGATACAATAGCCTAGACGGGCCAATATCATACTATAAAATTACTCATTAAAATTTATATATTATTTATCGTAGTCGATAAAAATTGAATAACGAAACTAAAAGAATATCGCAAGTCACCAAGGGGGACTCGACGGAAAATTGGGTACTCCATAAAACTTAATAATTAGGAGAGAATGAAGACAAAAGAGCCACATTCCCGCTCGAATATCATCCTCATTCTTCCACGCCAACGATACATGGCAAAACTCTAAAAATTAATACTTAAAAACCCCAATAATCCGACGAATCGGAGAAAGTAGAGGAACGGGCTTACCGAGGCGAAATCTCTGCACATGTGGTGGTTGAGGGGCTCAGGAGCTCGGTGAGACAGCAACTCGCCGGTGAGACACAATTACGAAGAATGATTGTTCTAACGCCTCGGTAAGGCTCCGCGCTCTCCTTGTTTCTCCCCACCACTCGGCGACCGCCGGACCTAGCTCTCGCGCCTCTGTTGCGAATTAGCCGAAATTATCGGCGGCGCGTTGAAATTAATACGCGGGAATTTCGAACGATGTCCTCGCTCGGATCCCACCTCCAGCGAGCTTTCCACGCTGCAGGAGCTTTTCCTCTTGGGGACCCGGCCGATGTCCGACTGGAAGGTGGAGGGAAGACCTCCCTCGTGACGCGAGGCGTCCCTCCGCGTCACGGTGAGTCTACAGTGCCACCAGGCGAAACAGCACCTCCACCCCAGGGAATCCCAGGTCCCACCCGACGAGGCGCCGTTGCACACGGGCTGCAGCCCTCGCAGGCGTGGAGGCGAACGGGGCAACTCTCGGTTGCTACGGTGAGAAAGCCACGGGCGGCGTTCAATAATGGCCGATATCCGGCGCGGTCTTTCGACCGTTCGCTGGTTAGACTCTGGTGACCGAGAACAACGCCTGGAGGAGTGAGATCGTTGCAAAGGAACCGCTGAAATCAAAGAGAGGTGAGGCGCGAGGACGGTGACCGGAACGACACTCGAGGGCGATGCAATACGGTACTCGATAATGACGTGATTTCCTTTCTCTCTCTCGCTCTCTCACGAGCACAAATTTTAGCGATTAACACAGGTAATAAGATTCCCGAAGGACGGATCCAGGTAACTTAAAACTAAAATTATAATTATGACAGAAATCCTCGTAGCGTTCCTCACGGCGAGTCGCAGAGCGGCGTCACAATGGACCGGACCTCCGGTTCACTGGTCGATCAATCCGTGCGAGTGACGTGGCCAAAAATATCACGTTACACTACAGACTCGAAGTATTTTCGAGATGTTAGTAATTCGTTGATCGGTTATTATTCGATTATAGCTTAGCAGGAAGGTGTTATAGAAGAGACCTCAAGTACCAATTTTTCCCCAACTCAAAAATTCAGAAAATTAAATACTTTATCATTAGCTTTCAAGTTGTGTATTAGAATAAGGCATTCAGGGGTGAAAAGGCAGCGAGGATATTAGCAATTTCGGTCTAAGCTATAAATAGAAAATTATTTAACTTTACTGTCAGGAGCCTCAGAATTATTATTCTTTCAAAGATGAAATGACGAAAGAATATGATGCATCATCCTTGACTTACAAATTGTTTTATAAAACAGAAAAAAATTAGATTAAAAAAAAATTCGGCCGAAGTACTTGACGAGTGTTTTTTCACTTAATTCACATAATGTATCGGTCATGGTGACAACCTCGCCAAGTACTTCGGCCGAAATTCTTTTTCATCTAATTTTTTATCGTTTGCAATCTTTTTTTGCTTCGGACTCTTATTGATACAGAGTTTTTATTTTCATTCTGGTTGGTAAAACTACAGCATTTTCAAACTTGATTCTTTTCTCTATCAACATTCAACATTATTTGAAGATTTTATGTCATACGATAAAGCCTCCCATACTTGGCCACATATATTTTAGTATAGCTCAATTTATTTTATAACTTTTTGCGAAACCCAACCTTAGCTTTTCGCGAGGATTAACTCATTTTGTTTTGTGTGATTTGAATTTATTTGATATATTTTTTGAGAGTGGTCTGTTTTCTTACTTTTTGATAGGATTTGATTTTCTCAGGGATTTTTGCGAGAAAAGGTTTTTGCAGTGTATGTATATTCGTGGAAAAATATGGGAACGGCGGTCAACAAATGTACTTGTCCAGGTTTTTTCCGCGAAGGGAATTTTTATGCATGATATGATTCGTTTTTTCTCGCTCTTTTCGAACATCTCCCTTTATATAGATTAGAAAAAGGTTATATTCGGAAATTATCGCTTTTTCATTTCCAAACCCTGACCCCTTCTACTTCGAGTTTGGTTTTTTCCCCATGAAATAAAGGGACACGTGTTTTGGAATTTTCAATTTGGCATTTTTTTTATCCTCGAGCCAGTCAAATTGTTTGACATTTCGATTTACCTTTCTGGAATCAGGCTAAAATAAGTCGGGAACTGGGAGTCTGATACAGAAATTTACAAAGCTTTTGAGGGCTATATTAGAGCAGTCAGAACTTTTCCATAGAATTTGTAGCTATTTGAATTTGTGTTTATCAAAGAAACATATTAAACAGCAGTATCTCCTTGTTATATTTGTAGATTTGTGGTAAAAAATATTATGCTTATTTTAGCTTCTTTATAAAAATGGAGCGATTGTTTTCGAAATTTTTCATTTTTGATTAATGATAAAATAAAAAACCAGTTTCACATATGTTTAGAGAAAACATATCGAATCTATTGTGAAAAAAGCTCACGCATTTTTTCATTCTTATTTTTATTAACAAGGTGGAATCATGATTATTTTTCAATACCATTGAAGAAGTTACTACCATGAAAATAAAAAGTTACAACTATTTCAGTATTCTCATTGAATATAGAAAAGTTCAAATAGTATGTTATGGAAACTCCAAAGCAATATATTGAACAAAGCGGACAAACTGAGAACAGGATCATACCCAAGAGAATGAAATGAATTTAGTTGTATTAGTCACATTAGCTTTGAGCAAATTTTATTACCATCAAAACCAGAGCGACTGTAGAGGAAAGCCTTTGGAATAAAACTTTTTCAATTTATTATGCCATAATCAGAGCTAAGAAGTTACTTAGCATACATGTCTCCTCTTCACAAAATGGTCAAAGTTTGTAGATATCGGCTACATTCCAATGATACAAATTTTGATACTATCAGAAGAAGAGCTCCCGAAGACATTCTAAAACAACTTTCTAAATTTATTATGTCACAACTAAAGTGGAAAAGTGAAAAAACATAGTGCACTTTAAGCCCAACAAAGTTCAGAAAATTTGGATGTATCTATTGCGTTCCGAGGACAGAAATTTTAATCCCATCCAAAAATGAGCAGCCGAAGACATTTTGTAATAAATTTTTCAATTCATAATGCCACACTCAGAGACAGAAAGTGAAAATACTTGGCGCACATGTCGCTTCACAAAATGTTAAAAGTTTGTAGGTATCGACTACATTCCCATGATACAAATTTTGATGCAAATTTTGATATTTATAACAATAATGGCCGTGAAAGCCTCAAAGTTAGAACTTACAGATATTTTAATATTATCTTTAAATTTTGAAAAGTTCAGAAAGTATGTTATGGATATTTTAAAACAATACATTCAACAAAGCGGGCAAACTTAGATCAGTACTGTGCCCAAGAAAATGGATCGAGTTGAGTTGTACCAGTTGCATTATCTTCGTGCAAATTTTCGTACCATCACAACCAGAGCATCCGTAGAGCAAATCTTTTTGAAAATATTTTTCAATTCGTTGTGCCACAATAGGAGCCAAAAAGTAGAAATACTGAGCACACATGTTGCTCCAGGAAATTTCCAAAGTTTGTAAGTATACGTTGCGTTCCAACGAAACAAATTTTTATACTTCCAGAAAAAAGGAACCAAAGACTTTTTGACAATTTTTTGAATTAATCATGCCACAACTTAAGCATACCACACATTGGGCTCAATAAAGTTTATGAATATTGCATATTGCCATTACTTTTCGAAGCCAAATTTTAATCCCATCCAAAAATGAGCAACCGAAGAATTTTCATAATAAAATTTTCAAGTCCTAATAATGCCACTATTCGAGCAAAAAAGTGGAAATATTGGGCACATTTGTTACTTCACAGATATTTCAAAGTCTATACGTATCTGTTGCAATTCAATGATACAAATTTTGATAATATCAGTAAAAACACATCAGAAGACTTCTTAAAACAATTTTTCAAAATTTATTATGCTACAACTAAAGTGGGGAAGTGAAAAAATATAGCTCAATAGAGCCGAATGAAATTCTGAAATTTTGCATATATTCATAGCGTTCCGAAGACAATAATTTTGATCCCATTGACAAATGAGCAACCGCAGAATTTTCATAACAAAATTTTTAATTCTTAATGCCACAATCGGAGCCAAAAAGTGGAAATACTTGGTACATTTGTTGCTTTATAGAATTTCCAAAGTCTGTAGGTATCCATTGCAATCCAATGATACAAATTTTGATAATATCGGTAAAAAAACATCAGATGACTTCCTGAAACAATTTTTCAAAATTCATTATGCTACAACTTAATTAGAATTGAAAAAATGTAGCGCACATTTGGCCCAACGAAATTCTGAAATTTTGCATGTATGCATGGCATTCTGAAGCCAGCAATTCTTAAGCCATCGACAAATGAGCAATCGAAGAATTTTCGTAACAAAATTTTCAATTCCTAGTGCCATAATCGAAACCAAAAAGGGAAAATACTTGGCACATCTGTCGCTTCACAGAATTTTCAAAGCCTGTAGATATCCATTGCAATTCAATTATACAAATTTTGATAATATCAGTAAAAACACATCGGAAGACTTCCTGAAACAATTTTTCAAAATTCATAATGTTACAACTAAAGTGGTGAAGTGAAAAAATAGAGCGCATATTGAGCCAAACAAATTTCTGAAATTTTGCATATATTCGTGGCGTTCCGAAGACAATAATTTTGATCCCATCGACAAATGAGCAACCGAAGAATTTTCATAACAAAAGTTCAGTTCGCAATGCTAAAATCGTAGGCAAAATGTAGAAATACTTGGTACATTTGTCGCTTCACACAATTTCCGAAGTCTGTAGGCATTCGTTGCAATCCAAAGATATAAATTTTGATAATATCAGCGAAAACACATCGGAAGACATTCTGAAACAATTTTTTTAAATTCATTATGCTACAACTAAAGCGGGGATGTAAAAAAATATAGAGCATATTGAGCCAAACAAAATTCTGAAATTTCGCATATATTCATGGCGTTCCGAAGACAATAATTTTGATCCCATCGACAAATGCGCAACCGAAAAATTTTTATAACAAAATGTTCAATTCATAATGCTACAATCGGAGCCAAAAAGTGGAAATACTTGGTACATTTGTCCCTTCACAGAATTTCCAGAGTCTATAGGCATTCGTTGCAATCCAAAGATACAAATTTTGATAGAATATGAAGTATATACCGTTTGACATAAAGATATATCATTACTTACTACGGTTATCATCCAGATGCATCCATATATATCCAGATGCAGGTTGACAGTGTATTTGTCTATTAATTCATCAAATGCGAGATGATTCTACACCATATTTTCGATAGAAAAATGAAGTCAAAAATCTTTTGAAATGGACCAACAATTATCATGCAAGGATCATTTTATGATGCACGAATCTTATTATGGCAAACGAGGAACATTTTATAATAAAGAGGAAAGATACCAATAAAATAAATTGTCAACGGTGTAGAGTTAAAAAAAATATTTATTAGACGCTGCTCAAAACTCGGCAGGATAATAACAAACTTTGCAGCATATACATTTTTTTTACACTCATTATTAGTTTTATAGTTTCATTTCCAAATTTACATCGATTCACACCAATCATGATTAACAGTTCAACGTATACCATTTCATAGTTATCAAAGAAACGAAAAGAATGATTTTTCAAGAAATCTTATGCGAGGAACATTTAATGGCGAAAGAGAAATTCCGTCGTAGAGTTAAGTGTAGAAAATAAAAACAGCAGGGTTAACAATAATAAAAAAATACATATTCATTTCAGCACTGTTCGAAAGTTGATTAAAAGCACTTCACTATTTTCACACCATCACTTTCTTATTATTACCGTAACCAAGAGTCGATCGAACCTAACCATGATATTTATAACCTCACAACTGTCCGTGAAAAACATTCATATTTTCAATACTGTTTAAGCCACGAGATTCTAAAATTAATTAAAACATTAAAATAATTTATCCGTTCGCTTATACGCCCCACACTTGGTCATGTCAAAACTCTGTTCCAGCTTTCCGCTGTGTCAGTATATGTCCATTCGCGACAAAAAAATTCATGAAAAATAATGGGTCAATTCCGGCTTCAAGAGACCTTTAACGGTGTTATGTAGAGCCACGTTGAAAAAACCAACCAATCAGAAACTCGCGAGCGGCTTTGAACCTTTGATGGTGTTATGTACAGACACGCCGAATTTCCGATGTGTTAGTATTTTTTCCATAATATTGACCCTACGCAAAGTTTTTTCTCAGCAATTACACCACCGATCATGCTGATTTTGGGCTCAATGGAAAGAGAATTCCTTAAATAGTCTCCAGTTCAATTTTCAAGGCATCAAATGGCTCCTGAGCTTCGTAATTGAAAGAAATGACATGCCAATTTTGCCCCCACCACGGCGAATCGTTTTATTCAGAGATAATATACTCAGGAGAGCCTCGGGCCAGCAGACGACAGAGCTGTCAATGTACTTGTCCCGAGACTCTACCGAGTCTCTTGATATCTTGTGTTCATTCAATAGATGTATAAGATTTTTTGAATAAAAACAAATGGTTTCGGTAACCGCGAAGATCGATTGTTGTTTGCTCTAAATAACAACTACATAATTGTAATCTCGAGAACGAGGTGGGAAATATAATTGATCGATCAAGCGAGCCCGCCGAGGGCGGGTGAAGTTCGATCGAAATTATATGTACAGCCTCGTTCGAAAAGGTTTTAACGCACCCTGAATGAGAAATTAAATCCCAATCCCTATTTTATTCAAACAACAATCTGGCTTACTCTAAAGCATATGAAGTAGCAGTGGATGGGACGCCGCGATCGGGGCCTATAACCCCCACTCTCCATTTTTTACTTTTTCACTCTATACGTTGTGGGCATCTAGTGCACTCGAGAGTCACTACATAATTGTAATCTCTTCGAACGAAGCTGCACATATAATTTCGATCGAACTTGGTTCGCCGTCGGCGGGCTCGTTTGATCGATCAAATAAACAACCGAAAACTTTAATCAAATGAATATGTGATAATTAGATTTATTGTGTCATCATTATTTTAAGGAGTTTCGGTACAAGTGGCAAAATGTAACCATTTTACTTCAAATTTACACAGTATATTATTTGACATATACTGGATGTGTCGTCCAAATTTTAAATCGATCGTCTACACCGTTTCTTTTTAATTAAATATCAAAAAACACTTTTTAACATGGTGAGATGCCTACGGTCATTGGTGAACGACAGTTTTACGAATGGAATACTG